>SJYC01091654.1:0-114955 GCA_006408675.1 Madoqua kirkii | reverse complement strand
TAGCATGTTCTTAGTAAACTCTGTAAAACTTTCCATAATTTAGCTTTTGCCAGCTTCTGTCTGCATCTCTTGTCATTGTCTTTTTCCTTTAGGCTGCTCTTTGGGCCTTGAATAACCAAGCTCCTTTTTGCCTTGTAGCCTGTGAACCCGTCTAGCAGATGGCTTCCTTAGGGTAATAAGTATTAAGTTTGGCTGCTAGTAATAAAAACACATCAAATAGTTATTTGTCTCTAATGCCAGAGAAATCCAGAGTTTGCATGGCACTCGTTTTTTAAGTGTTATTCCTAGTTGCTTTTTTTTTTTCTATTATAAATAACTTTGAAATAAAGATCTTTGTGTATAAGGCCTTAGAAAATTTTCCTCTTGATTGGTCCCTGATGTGGGATCCAATTGAAAAGTCCATTGATTTCTTTAAAAACTTGTTTAGAGACAGTATTGTTATGTTTTTTTTAATTGTAAGGTGCCCAAATTTCAGTGTATCTATAATGAGTTTTTCCATTTGTAGACATCGTATTACCATCACCCAGGAAAAGTATAGAACTTTCGCAGTGCTCCAGAAGGCTCTCTCATGCTTCCTCCCAATCTGTGCCTCTTGCCTCCCATAGTAATCACCATTCTCACCTGTGTTACCATAGATTATTTTTACCTGTTCTTGAACTTATGGAACCATACTGTATATACTCTTTTGTGGCTGCTTTTATTTAACGTTGTGTTTGTGGATTCACCCATGATGCTGGGTGCAGAAGTAGTTGGTCTTATTCACTGATGACTGAATTTTGTCGGATGAATAGATATGGAAAAAAATCACCATTAATGAATATTTATTTACATTTTTTAAAGCAGTTGTGAATAAAGCAGCTGTGAACATTTACTTACAACTCTTTTAGTGGACATACACCCTTATTTCTTTTGAGTATATGTATATATATATGTATATATATATGTATATATATATGTATATATATATATATATATATGTGGGAGTAGAATTGCTCTGTTTTTGTCTACCAGTATTTGCACTTGATCAAACTAGTTCTTTAGCTGGTCTACAGCAGTTTCCTGGGATTTCCCCTGTTACCATAAAACTATTCCCTTTGCCTTAAATTTCTTATTTTCTGTGAATCGTAATTTTTTTAAATTGGTTTGACCCCCCCCCCCCATTTTGATGGGTTATATTGCACAGTAGATTCCTGTGAAAAGTTGAGATCGGTATTAATAACCTCTCCTTTATTTATGTAGGTCTTCCCACTGATTTGATTGGTTGAGTAATGTAGGTTGGAAATAATTTCCCTTAGAAATTCTGAAGGCATCTCTCCATTGTATTCTAGTTTGTAACTGTTTTAGGAATTCTGAAGACATTCTGATTCCTGATCCTAATGCTTTTGGCCATTTTGGAATTTTTTTAATTTCATGAGACTGTGACTTGGCATACTCTCATGAAATACATCTAGTTTTGTGTGTTTCCCTAGATGTTATTCATTGTGCCCTCCAAATCTACCAAATTATGTTAATCAGTTCTGGTAATTTTTCTTTAATTTCTTAATTGATCGTTAGATTAATTGCCTAGGACTGCCATAACAAAATACCACAGACTGTGTGTTTTAGATAACAGGTACTAATTTTCTCACAGTTCTGGAGGCTGGAAGTCCGAGATCAAGGTGCCATTGAGATTGGTTTCTGATGAGTTTGCTTCTTGCTTTGTAGACAGCTGCCTTTTCACTGTGTCCTTACAGGGCCTTCTGCGGAAAAGAGCTGTATCTTTCCTCCTCTTAGGAGGATACCAATCCTGTTGGATTAGGGCCCCAACCTTATAACCCCTTTTAACCATAGCTACCTTCTAAAGGTCCTTCCAAATACAGTCATGATGGGGGCTAGGGGTTCAACATACGAATTTTGACAGGACACAATTCAGTTCATAACAATGGTTTCCTCTTCTCCTGTTTGTATCTCCTCTCTCTATGAAACTTCTGTTATTTGTTTGGATCTCTTAGACTAGTCCTCTAATAGTTTCTTTTTCTTTTGCTTTTCACCTAGTCTTTTTGCTCTATTTTATCTGGGAGTCTTTGTTAACTTTATTTCCTAAGCCTGGTATTGAATTTTCCTTTTTTTGTTGTGACGATTTTGATTTTCCAAGAGTTGTTTTTCTCTTAAAATTTCTCTTTTGTAGAGCACATCTTGTGTTTGTGTCATGGATGCCTTGTCTTTAATTTCTGAATATAATTTTTAAAAAATGTTTTCTTTTTACAGTCTCTTTCCTTCTAAATTGGTCTCCAGCTTTTCTGTTGGAGGCTTACTTAAGTGTCAGTGATCCTTGGATGTTATCTAGAGAGTGAAAGTCTGAATTGATGGGAACTTAAAGACTTCATAGTGGCCTAAGTGAGCCATTTTTAAAGAAAACCCTGATTGATGTCCAGGAGGTGTTTTCCTCTTGGGTCAGGTTCGTGAAGGAAAATGCAAATCTGCTTGAGGGCTGAAAGTTTGGCTGCCAGTTTTTTTTTTTTGGCGTGAGGGTTTGGATTTCTCAACCCCCTACTTTTGGTAGGGTATGCTGCTGCTGCTGCTGCTAAGTCGCTTCATTCATGCCCGACTCTGCGACCCCATAGACGGCAGCCCATCAGGCTCCCCCGTCCGTGGGATTCTCCAGGTAAGAATGCTGGAGTGGGTTGCCATTTCCTTCTCCAGTGCATGAAATTGAAAAGTGTAAGTGAAGTCGCTCAGTTGTGTCCGACTCTTCACGACCCCATGGACTGCAGCCCACCAGGCTCCTCTGTCCATGGGATTTTCCAGGCAACAGTACATGCCAGTCTTTATTTCTGGTGAGAGTAGGGAAGCCAACCAGTCTGAATGATACTACATTTTTAAAAAGTTGTTAAAAAAGAGAATAATATGTAATAGAGACTATGCATGACCCATAAAGACTAAAATGTTTGCTATTTGGCCCTTTACAGAAAAAGTGTGTACCTTGTTGTAATGGTTTTGATTTCCTTTAATAAACTGCTGGACTATAAATACTTTTAGTCCTACTCAGGCTTAAGTTTACAATCTTGGAACTTCCTGAAGCTCACTCTTGTAATTTAGTCCAGTACATAACATGGAAGTTATGACTAAGAATTGGTAGGATATACTCTGTTCAGAGATACAAGATGTTTTTAATTTAAAATCTCAAAAAGACACAAAATATGGAAGAAATAAATCACAACACATAATGAGTGTACACGTACATTGTTCTTTGTCTTGTCACCTAAGTGCAGAACATGAATGCATATACTTTGAAAAATGGCAGAGTGACAGTTGTATTAAGAACAGGCCCAAGTCATATTTTAAATGAGCCACTTTCATCTGTTCTCTCTGTAGTCAGTAAATCATAATTGGCAGAATAAATCGGCTCTAGACAGGAAGCTGTTCCAGGCAGGTGTGTGTGTGTGTGTGTGTGTGTGTGTGTGTGTGTGTGTGTGTTCGTGCACACTTGTATTTTTCTACCTGATATCAGTCAGAAATGAGAGAATTAATGTAAGCCCTGTGGCAGAATGGGAGAAACAGGAATTACGTTGTTACAGGAAATAAATGTCTTATCCTTTAAGTCCTAGCTGCCAAAAAAGTAAGTTGTTTAGTTTTAATTGTGTGAGCAGTCTCATTACAGGTTTCTGTATAATGATCTTTTTCTTTCCTCTAAATGACAACTGTCTTTAGTGTGTATGTGTTTTTCTTTTTTTGGTTGCACCATGTGGCATGTGGGGTCTTAGTTCCCTGATTAGGGATCAAACCCATGTCCCCTGCTCTGGGAGCATGGAATCCTAACCACTGGACCACTAGGGAAGTCTCTGTTACTTTTTGATCTATAAATTCCAGAGTTGTTTCTATGAATATATAAACTCATGCTAACTTAAAAATAGGATCACATGCTACATCTTGTTTTCTAACTTGTCTTTTATAAACATCCTTTTAGGTCAGTATGAAAGTGAAAGTCACTCAGTTGTTCATGTCCAACTCTTTGCGACCCTATGGACTGTATAGTCCATGAAATTCTCCAGGCCAAAATACTGGACTGGGTAGCCTTTCCCTTCTCCAGGGGATCTTCCCAACCTGTGGATCAAACCCAGGTCTCCTGCATTGCAGGCAGATTCTTTACCAGTTGAGCCACAAGGGAATCCCCAGAATACTGGAGTGGGTAGCCTGTGCCTTCTCCAACAGATCTTCCTGACCCAGGGGTTGAGCCAGGGTCTCCTGCCTTGCAGGCGGATTCTTTACGAACTGAGCTATCAGGGAGGCCCTGAGTCAGTATATAGAAGTTTAAAGATTCTAGAATCAGGCAACTTTAATTCCAGTATAGATAGACTTCATCACTGGATAGACTTCATCACTATTTGCTTGGGCATATGCCTTTTTTAAGGCTTATTATTCAGAAGATTATTATAAAGTTTACATGATAAAGTTGGCTTAAAACTCAACATTCAGAAAACTAAGATCATGGCATCTGGTCCCATCACTTCATGGCAAATAGAGAAACAGTGGAAACAGTGTCAGACTTCATTTTTTTGGGCTCCAAAATCACTGCAGATCATGACTGCAGCTGTGAAGTTAAAAAGACATTTCCTCCTTGGAAGAACAGTTATGACCAACCTAGACAGCACGTTGAAAACCAGAAACTACTTTGCCAACGAAGATCTTTCTAGTCAAAGCTATGGTTTTTCCAGTGGTCATATATGGATGCGAGAATTGGACTATAAAGAAAGCTGAGTGCCTAAGAATTGATGCTTTGGAACTGCGGTGTTGGAGAAGACTCTTGAGAGTCCCTTGGACCGCATGGAAATCCAACCAGTCCATCCTAAAGGATATCAGTCCTGATTATTCATTGGAAGGACTGAAGCTGAAGATGAAACTCCAATACTTTGGCTACCTGATGTGAAAAACTGACTCATTGGAAAAGATTCTGATGCTGGGAAAGATTGAAGGCAGGAGGAGAAGGGGACGACAGAGGATGAGATGGTTGGATGGCATCACTGACTCAATGGACATGAGTTTGAGTAAACTCTGGGAGTTGGTGTTGATCAGGGAGGCCTGGAGTGCTTCAGTCCATGGGGTCGCAAAGAGTTGGACACGACTGAGCAACTGAACTGAACTTAGATGATAATTCATGAGTCCTCTTAACTGCTAGGCAATGTTTGGTGCACATGAAGAGCTTTAGAATCAGTTTCTAGGTGTAAAATACCAAGGTTCAAAGATATAGAGGTTTTAAGTGTTGATAATGGTTGCCAAAGTACTATTCAGAAAAAAATACTGGTTTATCTGTTTACCAACAAAATGTTCCTTGTTTTTGCATTGTTATTCTAAGTTTTGCCAGCCTGGTAGATAAAAAATTGGCAGAACTAAAGAGACAAATCTACAAATACAATTTGGGATATTTTAGTGTAACTTTACGGATGTTGGGAAGATCCCCTGGAGAAGGGAAAGGCTACCTACTCCAGTATTCTGGCCTGGAGAATTCTATGGACTATAGAGTCCATGGGGTCACAAACAGTCAGACATGACTGAGCAACTGAACTGAACTGAGTGTAACTTTGAGTAATTATTAATAGTAGAACAACTACATACTCTTAGATTATTATACAAAAGACTTCTGTGTAAAGATGAATTTGTGAAAGATACGTTAACTTTTACTCCTTTCAAAGTCTATGGAGATTATCATCTAGATTTTTTTTTTATAGATTTGAACTGTACAGTAAAGAAAATGGAAGAAGCAGTGAAATTTGGAAGCTGGAAAGCAACAGACTGATAGAAACATCTTCAATTCAGTCGCTCAGTTGTGCCTGACTCTTTGTGACCCCATGAACTGCAGCATGCCAGGCCTGGCTATCCATCACCAACTCCTGACAGCTGCTGCTAAGTTGCTTCAGTCGTGTCCGACTCTGTGTGACCCCACAGACGGCAGCCCACCAGGCTCCTCCACCCATGGGATTTTCCAGGCAACAGTACTGGAGTGGGTCGCCATTGCCTTCTCTGACCAACTCCTGGAGTCCACCCAAACCCATGTCCATTGAGTCAGTGATGCCATCCAACCATCTCATCCTCTGTTGTTTGCTTCTCCTCCTGCCCTCAATCTTGCCCAGCATCAGGGTCTTTTCAGATGAGTCAGCTCTTCACATCAGGTGGCCAAAGTATTGGAGTTTCAGCTTCAACATCACCCAGGACTGATCTCCTTTAGGATGGACTGGTTGGATCTCCTTGCAGTCCAAGGGACTCTCAAGAGTCTTCTCCAACACCATAGTTCAAAAGCATCAATTCTCGCATCCATACATGACCACTGGAAAAACCATAGCATTGACTAGACGACCTTTGTTGACAAAGTAATGTCTCTGCTTTTTACTATGCTGTCTAGGTTGGTCTAAGAAACAACTTAATAGACTTAAAAATGTTCAGTCCTAAACTGGAAGTGGGGAAAATGGAAAAGAATCCTCAGGCTCAGGAATTTGCAGAAGAAGCAGGCTAGAGTGGTGCTAAAAATAGGATTGTTTGAAAGCCTGTTTAAGGAGCCAGCTCAGTCATTCTAATAGCCTAGAAAGCAGAAACAGCCCAAGTGTCCATTACCTGATAAATGGTAAATGATATAATAAAAGTAGTGAGGGACTCATATATGATGTAACATGAATGAACCTTAACGATATGTTTATGTGAAAGAAGCCAGTCACAAAAGACCACATATTATGTGATTCTATTTTTTATGAAATGTCTTGAAAATACAAATCTATAGAGATAGGGAGTAAATTAGTGGTGGCCTGGGGCTGGGAATTGGGGAGATAAGACGGAGATAGGAAATGACTGTTCAAGGGTACAGATTTCTTTTTGGTGTAATGAAAATGTTCTAAAATTGTGATGATTATACAACTGAATATACCAAAATCATTTAATTGTATGCTTTAACTTGATCACTTATATAGTATTTGAGTTATATCTCAGTAAGCTCTTATTAAAAAAGCAGCATGAGCTTAGATATTTTTGGTTTGTATAGCTAAGTGACTGCCCTCTTTACTTCCTCAGCAGAAGATGGTTTATCCTCTACAGTGGATAAAATGCCTCTACTGTGTCTCTGAGAGAGGGATAGATACTAGATATAATTGAAGACCAGGTGTCCTACAGAGAACACTTGGATTTTGTAAATATGCTCAATGTTAGAATGTTATTGAAGTCTCTTCTCTTGGGGTCCAGAATCTTGACAGTCAAGTAGGAACTTAGAGCAGGGGTCCCAAGCCTCAGGATCTAATGCTTGATGATTTGAGGTGAAGCTGATGTAGTAATAATAGGAATAAAGTGCACAATAAATGTAATGCACTTAAATAATCCTGAAACTATACCTGATCCACGGAAAAATAGTCTATGAAATCAGTCCCTGGTGCTAAAAAGGTTGGGGACCGCTGACTTAGAGGATGATTCTTGGTAGAACCAAGAAGAAAAACTCTTTAAATTATACACAGTCAGTTTTTAGGGCCCAGCTTTTAAATATGAATAAATCAAGGATCACCAGGTTAATGAGAGAACCTTTTTTAATACAGGAGACCAAATAGAAAAAAAGAATTTGGAGCAATCAGAACAACAACAAAAAAAGCTCTTGAAAATTAGAGGGTAGCAGCAAGAAGATAACACTCTAGAAGAATAGAAGTTAAAGTAAAAGCAAGTGCAAGTGTTAGTCTGACTCTGCGACCCCATGGACTATCCAGCTCCTCTGTACATGGGGATTCTCCAGGCAAGAGCAGGTTGTTTGCCCTCTTCCAGGGGATCTTCCTGACATAGGGATTGAACCCAGCTTTCCCTCATTGCAGGTGGATTCTTTACTGTCTGAGCCACCGGGGAAGCCCTAGAGTAGACCTTGGATAAAGTAGAGGAAAAGATGGAAAACAGCTTAAAAGAAAACAGCAGTACAATTCAAAAGTCAGTCCAGGAGATCAACTTCCAAGTAATCAACATGCTGGTAAGAAAACAGTGTAGAGAAGAGATATTCATGAAATATTAAAAAAAAAAAAACACCCCAGAGAGTTCAGGAACATTATTTTACATATTTAGAGGCCCTCTGAGTACTCAAGGAAAATGAATGAAAAAGGAGAAATGTACTTGGAATCAGTGTCTAGTCAGGAAAATGAAGACCATGCTACTTATAACAATTTTATAATACAAAGAACTATTTAGCCATATGTAATGGGTTAAGTTGTATCCCTGCAAAATAATATTTGAAGTCCAACCTGCAGTACCTCAGAATGTGTCCTTACTTGAAAAGATTCTTTCAGAGGTAATCAAGTTAAAGTAAGAAGGTAAGGTCATAGAGTGTCCTTAAGCCAGTATGACTGGTGTTAAGATTTTTTGTGTGTTTGTGTGGGGAAATTTGGACTATTTTTAAGACTTTATTGAATTTGTTACAATATTGCTTATCTTTTAAGTTTTATTTTTTGGCTGCAAAGCATGTGGAATCTTAGTTCCCTGACCATGGATCGAACCAGCACCCCTACACTGGAAGGCAAAGTCTTAACTGCTGGACTACCAAGGAAGTCCCAACTGGTGTTCTTTAAAACCCTTTGGGAAATTTAGACAAAAATCTGGACACAGGGATGCCTAGAGGGAAGATGGCCATTTATAAGCCAAGGGAATGCCTGCTTTGTAGAAGTTAGGAGAGAGTCCTGAAACAGATTCTTATTAGTACATTGAGACAGCATGGCCAATACTTTGAGTTTAGACTTGTGACCTCTACAACTGCGAGAAGGATTTTTATTGGAATCCAGTCTAGTTTATGTTACTATGTTACAGCAGCCCTCAGAAACTAATAGACTAGGTAATTAGAGGACTGAAAAGGCAATAAGGGAACTTTCAGGAATCACAAAGATAATTAACTGTAGGAAGTAATTTCTAGCCTGCCCTTAGGTTTAGGAGAACAAAGAGAAGAGATTGGAATTAAAAGAAATACTGATGAGTGTCCCTGAGGGACTGGAACTCAAACTTCTAAGAAGTTGCTGTGTGCAACTTAGAAGTAAAAGTATTTTAGGAGACTTGATGAGGCTGGTCTGGAAATAGCGGGAGAAGCAAAAGTTGTTAACTGAAATCCAGTTGCTGATACTAGAATAATTGCTATTGCCAGAGCGAAGGTTGACGGTTGATACTGAGCTGAAGGAGTATCTCTCTGTTTCTTCCTTCAGTCTTCCAGTGTCTTGCTAGTGTCCCCTTGGGCAGAGTCTAACAGGAAGCCAGCTGGCAAAGATGTGGTTTGCAGGGTTCCAGACCCTACAGAGCAGTGAAGAGTAGGTTTGAACTCGGGACAATAGCTTACTAACCGACAGACACTGAAATATGTTATTGTAAAAGTTTGGAATACATGGGCCAAAGAATATCTATAAACTTCCAGAGGGGGAGAAACGGGTCTTTCAACCTCAGAGATTGAGGATTCTCAACTGCAACCTCTCAAGCCGGAAGACTGAGCAATTCCCTCCAATTCTGGAGGAAAATGATTTCCAAGCTAGAATTCTTTACCCAGCCAAATTGTTACACCCAAGTATAAAATGTAGACATATTAAGTCATGCAAGGTTTCCAAATATTGCTCTTCCTCACTAATGTTATTGTGTGATTTGCTCCACCCGCCAAAAAGAAGGAGTAAACGTCAATGAGAGAAGAAGGGGAGCAATATAGAAGCAGAAAATAGAATTCTAAAGGGACAAGTTGGATCCTTAAGGTAATAAAGAAGATTCCCTTCATGCTGCTTCTGCTAAGTCGCTTCAGTCTTGTCCGACTCTGTGCGACCCCATAGACGGCAGCCCACCAGGCTCTCCCGTCCCTGGGATTCTCCAGGCAAGAACACTGGAGTGCGTTGCCGTTTCCTCCTACAATGCATGAAAGTGAACAGTGAAAGTGAAGTTGCTCAGTTGTGTCTGACTCTTAGCGACCCCATGGACTGCAGCCCACCAGGCTCCTCTGTCCATGGGATTTTCTAGGCAGCAGTACTGGAGTGGGGTGCCATTGCCTTCTCTTCCCTTAATACTGATTGCTAAGTGAAAGAGCAGTGAGTCTGGATTTAAATAGGTGAAAAGGCCTTTGTAGTTTTATGACAGTGAAACTATTAGAATACCTTGTGTCTGTATCTCTTAATACAGGCTATTGGCAGAGAGTTTGAAGTTGATTTAGTGATGTCTTTTGCTTACTTAGTTGAAGCCTAAGAGCTTCATTTTAAGAGCTGGAGTTTAGAGCTTCATTCTGAAATTACTTGTACTGTCCCTTAATTTAATCGTGTCATGTGATTATACATAGTATTGGTATGTGGTTGATTCACAAATTTATGTCTCTATGCAAGACCTCTGCTCCAAGGTCCAGAGTCATAGATTATTATCTATTACTTTGTAAAAGGCACGCCAAAACTGAGTGGTTTAAAACAGTGATCATTTTATTTTGTTCATAGGTCCACATTTAGGCAGGACTTGAGTAGAGATGGCTTGTATTTGTTCCATGAGGTATCATCTAAAGGTGGCTTACTCATGTTGCTGACAAGTTGTTAATAGTTGATTGGGGTTTCTGTGGCTGGCTGTGGGTTGGGGACCTTGTTTCCTCTCCTATAGATAACTACCTAGGGCTGCTTGGGCTTCATGATGGCATGATTGCTGGGCTCCAAGAACAGGCATTTTTAGAGTATCCAGCAGAAGCTGTGACAGTTTTTATTATGACAGCCTTGGAAGTCGGGTAGCTTCACTTCTGCATAGTAATAAACGTACTAGTGTTCAAGGCTAGGTAAATTGACTGTCTCCTCCTCACTTCCCCCCATTCAGAGGTGGTGTCTAAATCATACAGAATCATGCAGTATTGAAGATACTGTTTCAACCATTTTTTGAAAATACAGTATGCCACATATATCAAACTTTTTCCTTTATATTGCCACTTGTATATTTTAGAAATTTTGAACTTAATCAAAAAAAATTCTTGATTTCTTATTCTTAAACTGCACCCTTTCCCTTCTTTCCTCCATTAGTCCCTCAGTGTTTCTCATTTCATTAAATGGTATTGCCATTCACCCAGTAGGTTGCTTTCTTTACTTCCCATACTTCTAGTCCATCCTGTCTCTTCAAACTCCAAATACATCTTGAATTCTTCTGTTCTCTATCTACACAGTCACCATAACATTCAAGTCCAGGCTACCAAGCCACCATCATCATTTCACATGGACTCTTGTCAGTATTTATTTGAGATATTATTAACATTTTATTAGTTTTAGGTATGCCATGTAATGATTCTTGTCTTTTTAAAAATTGTGGTAAAATGCACATAACATAAAATTTACCTTTCTAACCAGTTTTAAGTGTGTATAGTTCAGTATTGTTAAGTAAATTCACATTGGTGTGCAACCAATCTCCAGAACTTTTCTGCCTTGCAAAAACAAACACTGCCCTCACTAAACTACTTGCCATTCTCCCATTCCTCCAGTCTGGCACCCACCTTTCTCCTTTCTGGTTCTTTTCGTTTCTGTTTGTTTGCTCTGGATACTTCGTGTAAGTGGAATCACTGGCATTTGGTTTTTTATGGCTGCATTATTTCACTTTGCATAGTTCATGTGCAAAATTTTCTTCCTTTTTAAGGCTGATGATATTCCATTGAATATATATGCCACATATTGTTTATCCATCTGTTGATGGACACTTAGTTTGCTTCCACTTTCTGCCTTTATGATAATGCTGCTATGAACATAAATGTACAAATACCTGTTCAAGTCTCTTTTCAGAAATTGCTAGACCACATATTTCTGATTTTTTTTTAGGAACTGCGATACTTTCTTTTGAGAACTATGATTCCGCCCTCCCTTCTTTCACTCTTTTCTTGATAGTAGCTCTCCTAATGGATATGAGGTGGTATCTCACTGTGGTTTTGAGTGTTGTTTTCCTAATGATTCATGATGTTGAGCACCTTTTCATGTGCTGCTTGGTCATTTGTATATATTTAGCTGTTGTCGTTAAGTTGCTAAGTCCTGTCAGCTCTTTGCGACCCCATGCCATGCACTGCGCATGCCAGGCTCCTCTGTCCTTCACTCTCTTCCTGAGTTTGTTCAAATTCATATCCATTGAGTCAGTGATGCTATTTAACCATCTCATCCTCTGCCTCTCCCTTCTTTTATCTTTAGAGAAATGTCTGTATAAGTATTTAAAATTTTTGTTGTTGAGTCTTAACTAGTCTGATGGACCAGTTTATATTTCTACTGTTTTATTTTTTCTTTAATTCTTTACCAGTAATCAAAGAATGGTTTTTAAGATTTCTGTATTAATCGTGACATGCTAACAGTTCTGCTGCTGCTACTAAGTCGCTTCATTCGTGTCCGACTCTGTGCGACCCCAGGACGGCAGCCCACCAGGCTCTGCCATCCCTGGGATTCTCCAGGCAAGAGCACTGGAGTGGGTTGCCATTTCCTTCTCCAATGCATGAAAGTGAAAAGTGAAAGTGAAGTCTCTCAGTCGTGTCCGACTCTTTGCGACCCCATGGACTGCAGCCCACCAGGCTCCTTTGTCCATGGGATTTTCCAGGCAAGAGTACTGGAGTGGGGTTGCCATTGCCTTCTCAGTTCTATTAAGCAACAAATCTTCAGTGGCTTAGCATGATGGAAGTTTATATTACTTTCTCATGTCAGTCTGCTATATATGTGTTTTTGAGGTGTTGTTACTAAATCATGTCCGACTCTTTTGTGATCCCATGGACTGTAGCCTGCCAGACTCCTCTGTCCATGGGATTTCCCAGACAAGAATATTGGAATGAGTTGCCATTTCCTTCTCCAGGGGATCTTCCCAACCAAAGACTCAAACCCACATTTCCTGCATTGGCAGGCGACTTCTCTACCACTGAGCCACTAGGGAAGCCCCTATGTGAATAGAATAGGAGCGGGGCTACCTCTACTCTATGGGGTAATTCAGAGGCGTAGGCTCCTCTATCTTTTTAAGTTATCTCTGTCACATAACAATGTAGCTTTTGAGATTGTCTTGAAAAGGGAAGCAAGCATGGAGGAAGATTCTGGAATCTGCTCAGAAAGTGGCATATATCGCTTTCACCCACATTTCATTGGTCAGAACTGAGTCCCATGACTCCGTCTAACTATATAGGCTGCTGAGAAATGTTGTATAGCACTTGTACTAATGAGAAAACATAGATATTCATGAGCAATAGCTCTGGCAGTCTGTCACAGTGTGTATTAGATTAGAACTCCCCTGATTAAGGGCTTCCCAGGTGACTCAGTGGTAAAGGATCTACCAGTATAGGAAATGCAGGTGCAATCCCTAAGCTTGGAAGATTCCCTAGAGTAGAAATTGGCAACCTACTCCAGTATTCTTGCCTGGAAAATCCCATGGACAGAGGAGCTTGGTGGGCTGCAGTCCATGGGGTTGCAGAGTCAGACATAACTGAGTACAGCGCAGCACAGCTCCTGATTAAAACTCTTTAATAACTTTATTACCTGTAGAATAAAATTAGCTTATATCTGTTCCAACCTGATTTTGTACCACTTCCCCCTTATTGTTCTCAAGTTATAATAGGTCATTTTTCATAACACTCCAAACATTTTTCCTGCTGGAACCTGTGTGTTTTGCAGTTTTCTTTGCTTGAAGCACTCTAAATATTTAGATAACTTTCTCATTTTCATCTTTGTTATCAGCTTAAAATCCATTTCTAACTAAAATCACAAATGAAAATAGCTCTCCTAGTCTCTCTTTTAGGACAACACTATGTTTATATCTGTACAGCATTTACCACAATCCTTAATTTTTTTTGAAAAAATAAAATTTGTTTGCTTTAAGTAAAGCAAGAGATGTCTTTCTCACTTTTATACCCTTGCAATACCCAGCCAGTGCTTAGCCACTGTAGTCATTCTGCGAATGTGTTGTATGAATGAATGACCATTACACTGAACAGACTGAAATGGAGAGGTGGGAGTGAATTAATTATAGCGAACACTTCTAATGGTAGTTTAGGTGAATTGCTGAGGGCTTGGCTTTTAGTGGTGGCAGTGCCAGTGGAACAGAAAAGGATGGACAAGAAAGGAAAAATGAATGCAAATTGCTCTGTGACTAAAGTGGGGAGTCTGAGTAAAGGGAGTGATAATGGTTTGTGATTTACAGATGAGTAAAGAGGATAGAGGAGCCTGGTGGGCTACAGTCCATGGGGTAGCAAAGAGCTGGACATGACTCAGCACAAAGGGATAGAAGAGTTGGCATTTTGGAGTTAATGATGAGTTGGGATTGATACTGTTGAGTTTGACGTGATAGCAGGACTTTCATGTAGAAATATTGAGGAACAGTGGCTTGGATTAGAGCTCACCGTTGAAATTTTAGATCTGGGAGTCAGTTGACTAAGGTGGTAAGATGAAGCCGTGAAAATGGATATCTGCTGAGAGTGTATATACTGATAAGAGCAAGGGGAGAAGGAAAAAAAGAGAAGCCAGATATGGAAATCAGGAGTAGGTAGAGAGGGAGGAGGAGAACCAACTTAATACAGGGTTAAGGAAGCCAAGGCATTTCAGGAAAGAAGAAAATTTAACTTGACTGGTGTGGCTATTCCTTGTGATGGCAATATTAATGTCTGCTTCATAAGGTCACTGTGGGGATTATTAACATATTATATTAAAAGCACTTAGTGTACTTGCTCTTTTCCTTAAGTGCCCAGTAAACGTTTTGAAGTGAAATTCAATAAGACAATACAATTAAGCATCAAGGAGACATTAAATAGTTTGTAGAGGAAGAAAAGACTTGGTTTGCTGTAGCATCTTTTCTTTAGATATACATTCTTTTTAAATGTTGTAGATAACATTTATGAATTTATTTTGAAGCGTTTTTAGTAGGAATTTTCTGACCTGAAAGTATGCAGAGTCATAGCAGTACAATGACAGTTCATCCGTTCATGCTTCTTAACCACATCCTTTTACTGAATCTTACTCCAGATGCATTTATAATGCAGGTGCTTCTTTGAAAGGCATTGTCCTTTAAACTGGGTTGAGATTAAATTCTTATTTAACATTGAAATTAAATGAAGGTATATTTAAAATGGAAATGTAGTTTAATATGTCAAATTGTATTAACTTCAAAGAGCACTTGACTTTTGGTAGTGGAACTTAGTTAGAGGTAGTGTAACAAAATTCCAGTTTCTTTTATGTAGCTACTACAAGATTCTGTCTCCAGATGATCAAGTAAGAGAGCCCTATGAGGAAAGGTGTAGGAGCTTTCTGCATTCATTTTCATTATTGTCTTTTTGTTTAGGGGTTTTTGGGCAGCGTTAGCCAAAAAAAAGTTTGATTGTTCCATAGTTTGCCTGACTAGTTTCTCTTTTTTTCTTTTCTTATCTTCACATGTGTTATTATGAAAAAAATAAATTATTGTTGCCTTTTTATGATCAATAGCAATCTGTAAGTAAGAGTAGTAGTTTGAAATAAAGGATAAGGTAAAAAGTCAGGGAGGCAAGGAAAGACCTGTATAAAGTGAAGAAGGGGAAGAGAAAAGGAAGCTGAGAGATAATTGGTGAATGGAGCTTCTAAAGGTTATCTTTTGCTTTGCCTCAGGTTTCAACTTGCAGTGAATTAGCAGTTGAAAATTGTGTTGCCAGTAGCATGTAATTGATGACTTTTAGGTCATTTGCTACATGGAATGGACATAATTTCTTTATAAAATTCAGATATAACTATCATTAAGTTAGGTGGGAAGATAGGGCAGGAAAGGATGATTATGTAGCAGGCACTGTACTGTTTTACATATTACTTTGTTTAATCTTCACAACTGCTCTGTAAGTAGATGTTATCAAAGCACAGAGAGTTTAAGTAACTTCCATATGATCACACACTTAATAAGTGTCAGAGCAAGAATTCAAGCTGTGATGTCTCTGTCCCTTGGCCCTGTTGACATTAAAAAAAAAAAGCTTACTGAGATATAGTTCCCATACATACAGTTCACCTATTTAAAGTATACCATTCTGAAATTAACCACAGAAAGAGAAATGAGAAAAAAATGATTACATGGAGAATTGACAACATGCTACTAAAAAAACCAATGGATCACCAATGAAATCAAAGAGGAAATCAAAAAAATACCTTGAGATAAAGTGTCCAATTCAGTAGTTTTTAGTACTTTCATAGTTTTGCAGCCGTTAGACACAGAACGTTTATACCACCTCTGAAAGGAAACCCCACTCCTGTTGCCACCGTTTGACCAGCCCCACCCCCAGCCCTTCGTTACTCTACTTCTTGTCTCTAGATGGTTCATTCTGGGCATTTCATAGAAATGGAATCATATAATAAATATGTGGTCCGTTGTGACTGGCTTCTTCCCTTAGCATAATGTTTTTAAGGTTCATCCATGTTATAACATGTATTTAGTACTTTATTAATTCATTAGTACTTTATTATTTTTATTACTGAATAATATTCCATTGTATGGATATACCAGATTTATCCTTTTTCATCAGTTGATGGACATTTGGATTGTTTCTCCCTTTTGACTATTAGATAATACTTAGGAACATTCATGTATGAGTTTTTAAAATTGAGGTTAAAATATACATAACATAGAATTTACCATTCTAACCATTTTTAAATATTGTTCTTTGGCTTTAAGTATATTCAAAGTGTTGTGGAACCATCACCACCAGCTAGTTCCAGAATTTTTTCATCTTCCTCACCTGAAACTCTATATCCAATAAACACTGAACTTCTCATTCTCCCATTCCCTCTGCCCCTGATAATCACCATACTTTGTCTCTATGTATTTGACCTAGGAACCTTATTTACAATTTCCTTTTGTGATTGGCTTATTTAACTTAGCATAATGTCTTCACATTGTAGCACATCATTTTTAAGGCTGGTATTATTCCATTGATTGTACATGTCATATTTTATTTACCCATTCATCTGTTGATGGGCTCTGGTAGCTTCCACTCTTTGGTTATCGTGAAGAGTGCTATGTGAATATGTGTGTACAAATATCTATTCAGGATTGTGCTATTATTTCTTTTGAGCGTATCCCAAGAAGTAGAGTTGTTTGATTATGTTTTCAATTTTTAAGGAACCCCAAACTTTTCTGGGGCTTCCCTGGTGTCTCAGAGGTTAAAGCATCTGCTTGGAATGCGGGAGACCCAAGTTTGATTCCTGAGTTGGGAAGATCACCTGGCAAGGAAATGGCAACCCACTCCAGACCATTTCACTTTCCTACCAGTAATGCACAAGAGTTATAAATTCTCCATGTCTTCACCAGTACTTGTTATTTTCTGTTTTTTTTTTTGATAGGATTATCATCCTCATGAGTGTGGGGTAGTGGTATCTCGTTTGTCACTAAGTTACATATGACTCTTTGTGACCCAATGGACTGCAGCAACTGGGCTTCCCTGTCCTTTACTATGTCCCAGAGTCTGTTGCCCCTTCTCCTCGTGCCCTTGGTCTTTCCCAGCATCAAGGGCTTTCCAAAGAGTCAGCTGTTAGCATCAGGTGGTCAAAGTATTGGAGCTTCAGCTTCAGCATCAGACTTTCCAGTGAATATTCAGAGTTGATTTCCTTTAAGATTGATTGGTTTGATCTCCTTGCTGTCCACGTGATTCTCAAGAGTCTTCACTAGCACCACAGTTCAAAAGCATCAGTTCCTCGGCACTCAGCATTCTTTATGGAATAACTCGCATCTGTGTATGACTCCTGGAAAAACCATAGCTTTGACTATATGGATCTTTGTTGGCAAGGTGATGTCTCTGCTTTTTATTAGGCTGTCTAGGTTTGTCATAGCTTTTCTCTCAAGGAGCAAGTATCTTTTAATTTCATGGCTACAGTCACTGTCTGCAGTGGTTTTAGAACCGAAGAAAATAGTATCTGCCACTGTTTATATTTTTTCCCCCATTTATTTGCCGTCAAGTGATGGGACCTGATGCTATGATCTTAATGTTTTGAATGTTAAGTTTTAAGCCAGTGGCAGATTTTGTTTGATTTGCGTTTTCCTAATGATTAGTGATGTTGAGCTTCTTTTCTTGTGCTTGTTGGCATTTGTATATATTCTTTAGAGAAATGTCTATTCAGATTCTTTGCACATTTTTAAATTGGGTTGGTTTTTTGTTGTTGTTAATTCAGTTGCAAGAGTTCTTTATATATTCTGGATATCAATTCCTTATCAGATATGTGACTTGCAAATATTATCTCCCATGCCAGGATGGATTCCTTTGATGCTCAAAAGAATTTAGTTTTTTAAAGTCCAGTTTGTCGACTTTTTCTTCTGTTGCCTGTACTTTAGGTATTAGATCCAAGAAATTGTGCCATGTCTAATGTCGTGAAGTTTTCGTCCTGTTTTCTTCTAAGGGTTTTATGGTTTTAGTTCTTCCATTTAGGTCTTTGATCCATTTGGGGTTCTTTTGTGTATATAGTGTAAGGTAAGGCTTCAACTTCTTTGTATAAATTTTATGTGAATATAGATTTGGATTTGTAACTAGGAATGGAATTCTTGGGTTATATGCTAACTATGTTTAGCTTTTCACGTAACTGTCAAAACTATTTTTCAAAGTGGCTATGTATAAGGGTTCTAATTTCTCCATGGTTTCTTGAATTCACACTATATGACCTTCTGACTGGCTTGTTTCAGTATTTTCTAGGCTGGCCTCTTTGGTATAATTTCTCAGTTCTGCCTATCTACTGTCTCCTTTCTCCAATCCATAGCGTTGTTGTATCATAAAAGTTTTGAGCTGAAAGGAATTATAGAGAATCATGGAAGTCAAATCATTCATTTACAAGTGGTGAAACAGAGAAATTAAGAAATTTGAGTCCAAGTTACACAGTGGTAATCTCAACACTTGACACCCTCCCTTATGCATAGTTTTTGTTTCCCGTTTCTGTGTCTAAAACTATACCTGACTGACTGCCTTAACCGGGTCTCTTCCTCATCCTCTCACCTAGAACAGTCTAAAAGCAGAGTTGCATATAGGTAATGTATTTGCCAAATGATCTTAGGGAACAAGAGCAAAGGACCAAGGTGAATGAAATAAAAGAAAAGGTGATGTAAGAGTGTGTTGTTGAATTATTAAGTGCTGTGACAATTAGGACTCAATCCCAGTGGGAATTTCTGAGGATCTTGATGCTTCTCAATTTGTTGATTCAGGGATGGTCAGGAGTGAACTGTATCATACCATCTGTCCTTGTTCTCCACCAGTAGACAGTTGCCTCAGTGGGGAGCCCTATTTTAGGGCTGCACACAGGAGCCTGCTAAGTGGTGTCTCACTTCATGGCTTTAAAGAAGCCTTGGGATACAAAGAAAATGAATCACAGTGACTATTGTTGGGGAAGAAGTCAGAACCTACCTGTAACTATTAGCCTTGGCTTATGCCTAGTGTGGTAGGCAGAATAATGGTCTCCCAAAGATATATACATCCTAATCTTCTAAACCTGTGAATATGTTACATTGCATGGCAGAAGGAACTCTGGAGATAGGTTGAGTTTTCTGGATTATCTGGGTGAGCCCAGTGTAATCACAAGGAACCTTATAAGAGAAAGTAGGAGTGTCAGTTTTAGAAAGAAAAAAAGGAAAAAACTATAAAAGAAAGGTGAAATAAGAATTATGTAAAGGTGAAACATTTTAGAAATAACATTGAGTATACATTTTGAAGAATTTCAATAAACTTGACTGTTTTGTTTAAAAAAATAAGTATGACAGTGGAGACGGAGGTCATCACAATGATCTGGCTAGGAGCCAAGGAATATGGGAAGCTTCTAGAAGCTGAAATGGACAGGAATGGATTTTCCCCTTGAACCTTTTGAAGAAATATAGACTTTGATTTCAGCTCTGTAAAACTTATTTTGGACTTACCTCTAGAACTTTAAGTTAAATTAGTATTGTTTTAAGCCACTAAATGTTAGGCAGTTTGTTAACATGGCATTAGGAAACTTAATACAGTTAGAATCAAAGGAAAATTGGATTGCATGAAGATGAAAACTTTTCTGATAGACTCTACACCTTGCTTCCAGCCTCACCTTCAATTCTAGCTGTTTTAGGCTCTCTCTGTGTAACAAATTACCATAAACGTCCCTCTTGCTCTGCTGAGATCTGATTGTTGTTGTTCAGTTGCTAAGTTGTGTCCATCTCTTTGCCACCTGGTAGACTGTACCCCGCCAGGCTCCTCTGTCCATGGGATTCCCAGGTCAAGAGTACTGGAGTGGGTTGCCATTTCCTTCTTTAGGGGATCTTCCTGACCCAGGGATCAAACCTGGGTCCTCCCCCATTGTAGGCAGACGCTTTTACCTTCTGAGCCACCAGGGAAGTCCAAAAGGCTGGGTCCTAAAGGCTCTGCTATATTAGAGCATTAAAAGATATGTTGTTGTTTAGTCACTGAGTTGTGTCCAGCTCTTCTGCGACCGCACAGACTGTAGCCTGCCAGACTCCTCTGTCCATGGGTTTTCCCAGGCAGGAATGCTGGATTGGTTGCCATTTCCTTCTCGCGGGGATCTTCCCAATCACACGGATCAAATTTGCATCTCCTGCTTTGGAAGGGGATTCTTTACCACTGAGCCACTAGGGAAGCCTGTTAAAAGATACAGAAAATTTTAAAACATGATTAGTGCATTTATGCTTTCTTTAGGTTTATGCTCTCTTTTACAGTTTTTGATTGAAAATGTATTAATTAAGCATATTTTGTCTTACTAGGGTAATAAATGCATTAAAACTATAAGCTGAGATCTACCTTTGGATAGCGTAATACTTTTATTGTTGCCTGATTCTTATTGTATCATTTCTATTTTGATTTTCTTTTAAATTTTTTGTGTAGGAATCCACTGTTAAAAAATACTTACCTGTCTGCACCTGGTCTTAGTTGGGACACAAAGGATGTCGACCTTTGTTGTGTCATATGGAGTCTTTAGTTGTGGCATGTGAACTCTTAGTTGTGGCATGTGGGATCTAGTTCCCTGACCAAGTGTTAAAACCTGGGCCCCCTGCATTGGGGGCTGAGTCTTTGCCACTGGACCACCAGGGAAGTCCCTTGGAGTCCCATTTTTAAGTTTTAAAACATTTAAAAGATGTTTTATTGATGATTTCAAAATTATATTGTGGTCAGAAAAAGTAATCTTAGACATAAGTTCTTTGAAATTTTGTGTTTTGTGACTCTGTAATCAGTTTTTTAGTTCCATGTGTACTTGGAAATAATTATATCCTTATATTTTTGTTTAGTGGAAAGTTCTCTATATAACCATTAGATTAACCTTATTAATTTTGTGGATCTAGTCTACATACTTACTCTGATTTATCAGTTTTTAATACAAGTAAATTAGCAGTTCATGCAGTGGTTGAAGATTGATTTTTTTCTTATAATTATATTAGTTTTGCCTTACTTAAGAGTGAGGTATGAATAAAGTTTTGATGCATTTTATTAGTTTATTTATGCTTTTTTTTTTTTTTTTTTGCCACCCTGCACAGCTTGTGAATTTAGTTCCCTGCCCAGGTATTGAACCCAGGCCCTGATAGTGCTGAAAGTGCTGAATCCTAACCACTGGACAGCCAGGGAATTCCTGTTTATTTATACTCCTTTTGCTGTATGTCATACCTTTCCATACCTATTAATGTTGTCATAATACTGTTTTGTCTGATATTAAGATTTCTGCATCATCTTTTTTCTGTGTTGGTGTTTGCCAAAATATTTTAAAATTTATTTTCAACCTGTTTCTCCTATAAAAAACTTTAAGTTGAATTTTGTATTTTATTTTTACATCAAATTTGATAACTTCTTACAAATGAACTAAACACATTTACATCTAGTAGATTGATTTTTTTCATTGATTTGTTTACCACTGTTACTTCTCTTTTCTGTCTTTTGATGAGTTGTTAACTGAATACTACTTATAACTCGGTTTATAACAAAGTGGGAATATAGAGTTACCTATTGACCTCATTGCCTCAGATACCAAATCCTTATGTGACAGCATCCTCAGCCACTAGATCCTTGTGTATTTAATATGCTAGGGAACTGGGTGATAGAGTGATAAATACTGTTTTTATCTCAGTAGTGGGGTATTTCTGAAAGTAGATTTGGAAGCTTTTGCCCTTCAGAACTGCAAAGGAAGGGAAGGGAGCGAATAAGGGAGGAAAGAAAAACAGTTGATAAGATTTTTGTATTTAGCATGTGTTTCTTTTTAATAACAAAATAAGTACATGCATATCCTATATAGCGTTACCATACTAACATTTCTTCACCAGTATCTGCAGGGACCCATATAGTTTTAATAATTGGTTGGATTAAGTTTTTAGAATGGGTAATATACATGCCTGGACTATAAAACCAATGATAGATAAAATAGAATTTTAAAAGGTAAAGCCTTGTTTGAAAAAATGAGATGTTTATATATGGGAGTAAGTAGTAGATTAGAAGTAAGACTTGCAAAGTGGGGTTGAAGCCTTGGCTAGCCAAGATTTAGATAGAGAAATAGTTGAGGTGGTCCTGAATTCATGTACTGTAAGATCATGGAGGCTGAGAGTCACACTTGATACTGGAGACCAGAGCTAAGGATACTGAGTAAAACCAGACATAGGGGTGGGTTGCCTTACTTGTTATGGGAGGCACACTACAACTGCCTGCTACTTGAGAGTAAAACTTACATGGTCATAGCTAACTCCAAATTTACATTATATTTTTTATTGTGGTTGCCATGTGCTGAGCTCAGTTGGGGAGTTATGTTATTTAGGAAGAAGAAAACAAATAAAAAGGCAGACAACTAGTGGTTCCTGCCATATGGAAGTACGGAAATTGTAAGAACTGTGTACAAGAGGATTTCCGATTCAGTAGGATAAGTATATAAAGAGAAGATGTTAGGTAGATGCATAGTGAAGGGACTGACTAACTCTGCTCAGAGATGTATGGGGAAATAATGGAAAAAAAACATAGATCATAAAGGATATTCAGGAAATTGCTGACTGAGGAAGGGGACTTGTATTGAGGAATGAAATACCATATGAAGGAAGCTTAAAGTTATGATGTTGAATCTGTAAATTTAATTATCATACACATGGTATTCTGTTAAGGTGCCAAGAATACAAAGTGAAATGAGACTTCATGTAGTTCATCTAAGAATTTGCTGGGTGGGGAGATACTATTTAAGCAGCCTGTTTCAGTGACAGGACACTCAGTGCCTTAATAAAAAGTGGTGCAAGAGCACAGTGGCCTGCCTGGTGTGCATGCTCAGTCGTGTCCAACTTTTTGCAATCCCCATGGACTTCAGAGGGTAACAGGCAGGAAGGCCTAGGGGTCTCCAAACGGAGGAAATAGGCTGCAAGCGTCAGACATATTTTATCTTTCCCTTAAGTGGCAGGAGGAAACAAACTCCAAGCGTCAGATTTTTTTTTCCTTCTCCATACAAAATTAAAAGGAGGTTCTCTACGGAATATTTTTCTTAAACTATGTTAATGAAACTATGTATTTACTTTGGAATTGCCTTTCTTCAAAGTGGTTCCACCTAAGACTGACTTTTTCTTTTTTCAAGCCTTGGGCTAATAATAGCTCAATGAACCAGTGTTCATATCAATTGTTTTATGGCTGAGGGAATGATTGCATGATACACCTCATGCAATCCTATCTCAAAAATGCATATTGTGGGAGAGTGGCCAGTGAAACTCCATCAGCCTTGAGGCGTCTCTCTTATCTGATGAATAGCTTTCTAACAGACATGAAACAGCTTGCTAAAACTAGAAAGAGGCAGCACTTTCTATCCCCCTTCTGATGTCTTATGCCAGAAGCTTTCTCTGTCCCTATTTATACTTTAATAAAACTCTGCTATACAAAAGCAGAGTGATCAAGCCTGGTCTCTGGTCCCGAAGTTAAATCTTCTTTCAGTTCAGTTCAGTTCAGTTCAGTCGCTAGTCGTGTCCGATTCTCTGCGACCCCATGAATTGCAGAACACCAGGCCTCCCTGTTTATCACCATCTCCCAGAGCTCACTCAGACTCACGTCCATCAAGTCCGTGATGCCATCCAGCCATCTCATCCTCTGTCGTCCACTTCTCCTGCCCCCAATCCCTCCCAGCATCAGAGTCTTTTCCAATGAGTCAACTCTTCGCATGAGGTGGCCAAAGTGCTGGAGTTTCAGCTTTAGCATCATTCCTTCCAAAGAAATCCCAGGGTTCACCTCCTTCAGAATGGACTGGCTGGATCTCCTTGCAGTCCAAGGGACTCTCAAGAGTCTTCTCCAACACCACACTTCAAAAGCATCAATTCTTCGGTGCTCAGCCTTCTTCACAGTCCAACTTTCACATCTATACATGACCACTGGAAAAACCATAGCCTTGACTAGACAGACCTTAGTTTGCAAAGTAATGTCTTTGCTTTTGAATATGCTATCTAGGTTGGTCATAACCTTTCTTCCAAGGAGTAAGCATCTTTTAATTTCATGGCTGCAGTCACCATCTGCAGTGATTTTGGAGCCCCCCCAAAATAAAGTCTGACACTGTTTCCCCTGTTTCCCCATCTATTTCCCATGAAGTGATGAGACCAGATGCCATGATCTTCATGTTCTGAATGTTGAGCTTTAGGCCAGCTTTTTCGCTCTCCTCTTTCACTTTCATCAAGAGGCTTTTTAGCTCCTCTTCACTTTCTGCCATAAGGGTGGTGTCATCTGCATATCTGAGGTTATTGATATTTCTCCCAGCAGTCTTGATTCCAGCTTGTGTTTCTTCCAGTCCAGCGTTTCTCATGATGTACTCTGCATATAAGTTAAATAAGCAGGGTGACAATATACAGCCTTGACGTACTCCTTTTCCTATTTGGAACCAGTCTATTGTTGCATGTCCAGTTCTAACTGTTGCTTCCTGACCTGCATACAGATTTCTCAAGAGGCAGGTCAGGTGGTCTGGTATTCCCATCTCTTTCAGAATTTTCCACAGTTTATTGTGAGCCACACAGTCAGAGGCTTTGGCATAGTCAATAAAGCAGAAATAGATGTTTTTCTGGAACTCTCTTGCTTTTTCATGATCCAATGGATGTTGGCAATTTGATCTCTGGTTCCTCTGCCTTTTCTAAAACCAGCTTGAACATCAGGAAGTTCACAGTTCACATACTGCTAAAGCCTGGCTTGGAGAATTTTGAGCATTACTTTACTAGTATGTGAGATTAGTGCAATTGTGCGGTAGTTTGAGCATTCTTTGGCATTGTGTTTCTTTGGAATTGGAATGAAAACTGACCTTTTCCAGTCCATGGCCACTGCTGAGTTTTCCAAATTTGCTGGCATATTGAGTGCAGCACTTTCACAGCATCATCTTTCAGGATTTGAAACAGCTCCACTGGAACTCCATCTCCTCCACTAGCTTTGTTCGTAGTGATGCTTTCTAAGGCCCACTTGACTTCACATCTGACACTGTTCACCATAAGCTATCAGGCTATAGCCCACTAGGCCTCTCTCTCCCTGAAATTTTCCAGACAAGAATACTGGAGTGGGTTGCCATTTCCTGCTCCAAGGAATCTTCCCAGCCCAACGATTGAACCTGTGTCCTGCATTGGCAGGCAGATTCCCACTGTGCCACCTGGGAGCACAGTGGAGAGGCACCTAAATCAGCCTTATCTGATGATATGAGAAATGACTCCTGAATTTAGGTTCCAAAGAAGGATCAATGCAGAGACAAACATCTTTTAAAGGATACCAAATTGGGGGAGCAGAACATGGATCTTTATGGTGGAGCATAGGTGAGAATATGGAAAGATAGGTTTATATGAAGGTGGTTTTATTCTGAGGGCTAGGAGGAACCATTGAAGGATTTTGAGTAAGGGACTTTAAAGCCCAGATTACTGTGGCTGTAGCATGGAGACTAGGTCATTTACAATTTAATAATTAAACAAAAAACGGTTAAAAAGGGAAACATGGACCTAGGAAGTTTAAATCTGTTGAGTTGACCGGAAAGTTTGTTTGGTTTTTCCACAATGTTTTACAGAAAAACCGGAATGAACTTTCTGGCCAACCCAATATATTCCCCCCCCCCAATTTTTAATATTGTAGTAAAATACATATAATACAAAATTTACCATCCTAAACTTTGCTCCTGGTTTTATTGAGATATAAGTGAAATTGAGTGCTATATGAATTTAAGGTATACAACATAGTGATTTGACTTACATGTATTATGAGATGATTAGCAATATTAGACTTACATGTATTATGACATGATTAGCAGTATTAAATGATTAGCAGTAGGTTTAGTGAATATCCATCATCTCATATAGATGCAACATTAAAAAATAGAAAAATTTTCCTTGTGACGAGAGCTTTTAGATTTAGTCTCTTAACAATGTTCATCTGTAACTTACAGCAGTGTTAATTATCTTTATCATGTTTTACATTATATCCCTAGTATTTACTTATCTTGTAACTGAAAGTTTGTACCTTTTGACTGCCTTCATCTAATTCCCTCACCCCCAACCCCTCTGGTAGCCACAAAACTGGTCTCTTTTTCTATGAGTTTGTATTTGATGTATAATTGATGCAATACAATATGTCTCTGATACACTGCATAGTGATTCATATTTTTGTATATGTATATTTCAAAATGATCGTGATAAGTCATCTGCCACCATACCAAGGTGATATAAGTTGATATAAAGGTGAAATCTCTCAGTCGTGTCCGACTCTTTGCGACCCTGTGGACTGTAATCTACTAGGCTTCTCCGTCCATGGGATTCTCCAGGCAAGAATACTGGAATGGATTGCCATTTCCTTCTCCAGGGGATCTTCCCAACCCAAGGATTGAACCTGGGTCTCCCGAATTGGAGGCAGGCGCTTTAACCCTATTGGCATATTTCCCATACTGTATATTTCATATCTGTGACTCACTTATTTTATAACTGAGAGTTTATACCTCTTAATCTCCCTCACTTACTTCTCCTGTTCCCCCCACTCCTCCTCTCTGGCAACCACCTGTTTGCTTTCTGTATCTTTCTGTTGTTATGTGGTTAGTTTGTTTTCTAGAGTCTGCATATAAGTGAAATCATTTAGTATTTGTCTTTCTCTGTCTGGCTTACTTCCCTTAACATCGTACCCTCTTACGTCCATCCATGTTGTTGCAGATGCAAGATTGCATCTTTTATATGGCTGAGTAATATTCCTGTGTGTGTGTACACATACATACCACATCTTCTTTATCCACTCACCTGTTGGTCACTTAGTTTCTTTCCATATCTTGGCTCTTGTGAATAATGCTGCAGTCAACATGGAAATGCACATATCTTTCTAAGTTGATGTTTTGATTCACTTCAGGTAAATGCCCGTAGTCAAAATGCTGGGTCATAACAGTAGTTCTATTTGTAGGTTTTTGAGGAACCTTGATGCTGTTTTCTGTAGTGGCTGTACCAATTTACATTTCCACCAACACGTGCATAAAGTTTCCATTTTCTCCACATCTTCACCAGTACTTATTTGTCCTTTTGATAATAGCCATTCTGGCAAATGTGAGATGACCTCTGAGTGAAGTCCTAAATCTATTTTTGAATGAAAATTACACATGGAGGCCTTGAGGGGAAAGTAGAATTAAGTACAGCAGTTAATGTGAAAGATGCGCAAATGTTATGATTAATTGCATGTTAAACAGGCTGGAATTTCAGGTGACCACAAATTTGGTGTATGTCAGGAGAATATGATTGGTAAATTCTGCCATAAATACGGTAAAAGTAATGATGCAATCTAAACCTTATTTATACTGTACATTCCCCTGTGCTGTGTGTTCTGTATTCTTTGGGAAATATGTACAACTTCAAGTGACACTTTTAAGATGTACAATAATTAGAGTATACTAAAGAGTAAGGAATGGGATAGTGAGGTGGTTAATGAAAAAAAATAAAAAACACAAGATAAATATGGTCTTGTTTAGGCCATAAAATTATACAATTCCCTTATTTTATAAATAAGGAAATGGAGTTTCCTGGAGGTTGATGTGACATTCCCTGAGTCATAGCTAATGACTGAGCAATGTTAGACCCAAGTTGAGGTTAAAAAGGAAATTGAATGCATCATAAGCATGTTTTATTCACGGGGCAGTCAAGCAGGACTGGAACTACCGTGAGACAAGCAACCAAGTTGCCTAGGACACAGAACTGAAGGAAGTACTTATTCTTAGGTGCAGACCTTGCACTTGCAAGATCCTTATTTGTCAGTGTAATATATGAACGTGATTTAAAATGTCAAATAAGACTAAGAGGTACCTCTTAGCCCAACACATTAGGGATAGCCTGAGGAAGCTAGATGGGGTGATGGTAGAAGAGAATTGTGCCTTAAGACCCAGCCCTCTGTGTACAGTTATCTAAGTTTGTGAGCACTTGCGGAACATTGCTTCACTCTGAGAGCAGTGTAGGGCTTACTGTTGTCAGGCTTGGACTATTTCCTATTCTTTTTCCCTTGAATCAGAGTGTAGATTTTCCTTTGTGCTTCTAAAGTTATGTTCACCAGAGAATCTATAGACAGTCCTCATTTCTTCTACATTACAATGCACATACCAATGTGTAGGAAGTTTAGAGATAATTGTAAAAAGACGTAAATGAGATGTTTTACTGTTGTAGTCAAGTAAAACTGGTCTCTTTCTGACTCCTTTTTTGTTTTTTTGAGGGTGGAGTCACCTAGTTCAGCTCCATTCTGCTTGGAAAAAGAACATGTTTCTTTTTGAGAGTCCTTTCCCCCAGCAGTTAGGGGTTAGAGGCAGACAAGGCTGAGTAAAATGCCTCCTTCTGTGTCTCAGGAAGATAGTTTGTATTTACCAGCACCTCCAGGATGGATGACTCATGGAGTAGAAAAGCTCTCCTCCAACTATTAGTAGTTCCCTTTTCGCATTACCCCGAGTGAGGAGAATGAAGTCAGAATGTACAGCTTCTGTCTTAGAACTTGTTACGCTGCTCTTCCGGATCTGTCCTGTTTTAACCTGATACCAAGCTTGTCTTCTTAGGACCATTATAGACCTTTGGAATTCAAGGCAGGCCATATGTTTTCATATTACATTTTAAAATAGTGTGTTCTGGCAGCTCAGAGTTTATAAAGTGAAAAGAGAGGCTAAGTTACCATGGAAGCCCAGATAAATGTGTAAACAGCAGCAACACACTGGACCTAATTTACACATGCAGTTGGCATAGTTTATGATTCTGATTGGAAGTGAAATGTGTTTAAGATAAGTCAGCATTATAGGTAAAATAATAGTAACAAGAAGTAAAACTTTTCCCACTAGTAAGCTCTTCCAGGACAGCTTTAGTTTTGTAAGCTGGTTCACTGACATTGTGCTCGGCACACAGTAGGACCTGAAAAAAAAACAAACCTGGTAAATGTTTACAAGTGAAAGCTTGGTAAAACCAGTGATTTGGTTGTTTATAAGCACCACATAGTGTTCAGTGTTAGCTATCATTAACCTATTGCAAAGTGTTTATATGTACATGTACAGGCACACATACACACAAAATTGTTAAATCTGAAAGTATCTATACTTGCTAATGTTAGAGTTTCTTTAATCCTCGTCTTGCTTTTTATATTCTTATTTTTTCATTTTTCTTCCATCTGAAGTCTTCTTTTACTACTATTTTCTCTTTTAAATTTAATAATTTTTTTTCCCCAGTCAGTTTGGATGCCTATCATTCTTATATGTGACCCTTTTCGTTTGTTTTTAATAGAAAGGTACTTTTTCGCTTGTGAAATGAAAATTTCAGAGATAGATTCTAGACAGAAGAATGATTAAGTTTAGAGGCTAAAAGAATGAAATCTAATCTTTATTTGCCTCTCGGCTTCATTGCCAGCTTCCATGTGGTGATGGTTACTCTGAGTATACATGTTCTCAGGTTTTAGTCTGTTGGGGAAAGAGAATCATCCCAGTAACCCCGGTAGACATACTGGAAGTCTTTCAGGATGAGCACATTGAAGTTAGTTATTTGGGGATTTCCCCTTCTTCATTGTTTACTGAGAGATCTGTAGCCCAACCTAACTTCCGGAGCTAGTCACTTGGGTATTGTCACGCTGCTGATTTTTATCAGAAACAGGAAGTTGTGAAGTTATGTACTAAAGTACAGTAGATTTCTGAAATTGAATTTGTATTAGCATGGGAGATTTCTCTTGAATCACTAGCTGGCTCTTTACTTTTTCCTTGGAATATAATAACTGGCTTCCCCCCAGTGGTCATATTCATCATGATCTATATACATAGCAAGAAGCTTCCTAGGTGGCGCTAGTGGTAAAGAATCTACCTGCCTGTGCTGGAGCCGAAAGAGACACGGGTTTAGTCCCTGGGTCCAGAAGACTCCCTGGAGGAGGGCCCGGCAACTCACTCCAGTATTCTTGCCTGTAGAATCTCATGGACAGAGGAGCTTGGTGGGCCACAGTCCATGGGGTTGCAAAGATCAGATACGGCTGAAGTGACTGAGCACTCAAATATGTAGCAAACATTACCCTTTCTTATTGTGTACATATCCTGCACAATATGAAGATGATTGTTAACAGGACTTAATGTCACTAATATGTATGGATGTGAGAGTTGCTGTGAAGAAAGCTGAGTGCCAAAGAATTGATGTTTTTGAACTGTGGTGTTGGAGAAGACTCTTGAGAGTCCCTTGGACTGCAAGGAGATCCAACCAGTCCATTCTGATGGAGATCAGCCCTGGGATTTTTTTGGAAGGAATGATGCTAAAGCTGAAACTCCAATACTCTGGCCACCTCATGTGAAGAGTTGACTCACTGGAAAAGACCGATGCTGGGAGGGATTGGGGGCAGGAGGAGAAGGGGACGACAGAGGATGAGATGGCTGGATGGCATCACTAACTTGATGGACATGAGTTTGGGTGAACTCCAGGAGTTGGTGATGGACAGGGAGGCCTGGAGTCCTGCGATTCATGGGGTTGCAAAGAGTCAGACACAGCTGAGTGACTGGACTGAACTGAATGAATTTATAAAAGTAGATTGGGAAGAACTTATTTTTAGGTGTTTGGCTTGATGTTATTCCCACATTTAGATAAGCAGTTCTCTAAAGGAGCCTCCCTGGTGGCTCAGTGGCAAAGAATCCAGAGGAGCCTGGTGGGCTACAGTCTATGGGGTTGCAAAGAGTCAGACATGACTTAGCAACTGAACAACAGTAACAACAACGACAACATTCCTAAAGTGGACCTTTTAGGGCGTTCATAAGGCCCAAACTATTTTCATTAGACTGAGATGTTCAGTTTCTGTTTCCACTCTGAAATTACTAGAGACTGCTTGAAATGCAACATTACAAAGATGTCAGCATTTGGAAGATCTACAAAACTTGGTGAATGTATATTGAGTGATGATACAATACTATATATGAGTAAAAATAGTTACATTTAAGGCCAACCAACGAATGTTTTCTGCTGTATATTTATTTTAGTTTACTAACAGTAGGAGTCATACTTTGGGGTATAAATGAGATTCAACACATACTTGGAGTGATGTAATCAGAGAGATGTAACACCACAGTGTTGGTACAAAACAGTTCCTTCACCTGCTCAAGAAAAAAAAATTTTCCTTCTTGCTTTGTAGTCATACTTTCTTTTCACCATTAACTTGTGAAAGCCACTGATCTAGTCTTTGTTCACCTTAGTTTTCCCTTTTCCAGAATGTCATATGTAGCCTTTTGAGTCTGACTCAGTGAGATAGCTATGTCCTACATAAGTTATGTTTAATTCTGTAAGAAGCTCCCAGACTGTTTTCCATAGTGGCTATGCTGTTTTGCATTCCAACAGCAGTGTATGGATTCAAGCTGCTCTGCAGCCTCATTTACACCTATTATTGTCAGTTTTTGTGTTTCCTTCTTCTCTGTTTCACTTGCTTTCCTTGCTCCCTTTTTCCCTTTTTTCCTTCCATCCTTCTTCCTTCCTTTCTCTTTTTAAGCCATTTAATAGCTGTGCAGTGATAGGGTTTTGTGGGTTTAATTTGCATTTCTGTAATAGCTAATGGTATTGAAGATCTTTTCATAGGCATATATTCTCTCAGTGTCATCTTTGGTGAAGTATCTATTTTGTCTAGACCTTCCTCGTGGTCCAGTGGTTAAGATTCCATACTTTCAATGCTGGGGGCACGGGTTCAATCCCTGATTGGGAACTAAGACCCCACATACTGTACAATGTGGCCAGAGAGAAGAAAGAATATTTTTTAAAATTTCCCATTTAGATGTTAAATATTTAACATTTAATTAAATATATTAATCAGTGGCAAAGCATTTATTATTAAATAATAATTTAGTATATGAAACCTCACATACTAGTGGTTCTACTGGCCTGGCCCCCATGGCTTTGGGCTAGGAGTCTTGTCAGGCCTGTTGAGAGCCAGGTAATAGCCTCTTCTTTGGAAACTGGGAAGGCAGCCTTCATGATTTCAGAGTTGCCTTTGGGGTCCTTGTTCTCGTGTCTTAAAGAATATCCCAAGTTCCCAACTGAATAGGTTTGTGGTCCTACCATGTAAAAGTCTTCTAAGAAAACTGACAATCTTTCTTCTCCTTCCAGTTCAGATTGGCTGTTTCCAGCTTGGGTGTCTAATTAAGTCTAATTTCACAACTGTACTAATCTCTTTATCAAGGGATCCTTGACCACAACCTTAGTGTTCTGTTCTGAACATAGTGCTTTCTCATTTTTTCTAGTATATATAGGCAGAGAGTTTTTCAACTTAATATTTAAATTTCTGTTTACCACTTGACAAGAGAACAATTCTATCTTTATTTCTGTACTTGCATTTTAGTATTAGCGTTCAAGGGAAGCTATACTGCTGCTTCTGCACATTGTTTGGAAATAGCGTCAGCTAAATAGTTCAGCCTCATCCTCAAAAGTTCTACCTTCCATTGAACAGTAAGACACGAACAAGTTGTCTTCTTGGTCATTCTTGCTTGAGAGGGCGATTTTCTTGATAATTTCAAAGAACATCCTTTTGGTTTCAGAGTAAGTAAGTGTTAGTTGCTCAGTTGTATTTGACTCTTTGTGACCTCATGGACTGTGTAGCCCACCAGACTTCTCTGTCCATGGGATTCTCTAGGCAAGAATACTAGAGTGGGTTTCCATTTCCTCCTCCAGGAGGATCTTCCCGACACAGGGATTGAACCCAAGTCTCCCACATTCATTTGTATTTTGTTTGTTTCATTGATTTCTGATCATTATTAAGTTGTTCTGTTTCCTTTGGGTTTAGTGTGTTCTTCTTTTTCTAGTTTCTTAGGGTGGAAGCATGAAGTGAAGTGAAGTCGCTCAGTTGTGTCTGACTCTCTGCGAACCCATGGACTGTAGCCTACCGGGCTCCTCAGTCCGCAGAATTTTCCATGCAAGAGTTCTGGAGTGGGTTGCCATTTCCTTCTCTAGGGTGTCTTCCCAACCCAGGGATCAAACCTGAGTCTCCCGCACTGCAGGCAGATGCTTTACCGTCTGAGCCACCAGGAAAGCGTACATTATTGACTTGAGATCTTCTTTTCATACATCTTATAATAGAGTTTTAATGCTGTAAATTTCCTTCCAAGCAATGCTTTAGCTTCATCCAGCAAATTTTCATTTGTTGTGTTTTCATGTTCATTCAGTTCAAAATATTTTCTAGTTTCTTTTGAGAAGACCCTTTGGTGCATGAATTATTTAGAATTGTGTTGTTTAATTTCCAAATATTTAGAGATTTTCCAGTTAACCTTTCTGTTCTGATTTCTAGTTTATTTGTTTCATGGTCAGAGAACATATGCTATATGATTTCAGTTATTTTACATTTATGAAGGTTTGTTTTATGGTCCAGTACTGGTTTGTTTTGGTGTACTTGAAAGATTTGTACATATGTTATGTTGTTGAGTATAATTTTCAATTAGATTCAGAGGGCTGATGTTTAGATCTTCTGTATCTTTGCTGCTTTTCTGTCTACTTGTTTTATGTATTATCGAGTAGTGTTACAGTCCCCAAGAAAAATGGTGAATTTCTTTAGTTCTTTCAGTTTTAGTAGTTTTAGCTTCATGTGCTTTGGAACTCTTGTTTTGCTGTTGTTCAGTTGCTGAGTGGTGTCCAACTCTTTGCGACCCCATGGACTGTAGCATGCCCAGCTTCCCTGTCCTTCACCATCTCCTGAAGTTTGCTCAGATTTATGTCCATTGAGTCAGTGATGGTATCTAACCAACTCATCCTCTGCCACCCTTTTCTCCTTTTGCCTTCAATCTTTTCCCAGCATCAAGGGCTTTTCCAGTGAGTCAGCTCTTCACATCAAGTGGCCAAACTGTTGGAGCTTCAGCTTCATCATCAGTCCTTCCAGTGCATGTTCAGGGTTGATTTCTTTTAGAATTGACTGGTTTAATCTTGCAGTCAGCCCAAGGGACTCTCAAGAGTCTTCCCCAGCACCACAGTTGGAAGGAATCAGTTCTTTGGCACTCAGCCTTCTTTATGGTCCAACTCTCACATCCATACATGACTGGAAAAACCATAGCTTTGCCTGTACAGACCTTTGTTGGCAAAGTGACGTCTTTGTTTTTTAGTATGCTGTGTAGGTTTGTCATAGCTTTTTTTCCAAGGAGCAAGCATCTTAATTTCATGGCTGCAGTCAACATTCATAGTGATTTTGTTTGGAGCCCAAGAAAATAAACTCTGTCACTGTTTCCATTGTTTCCTTATCTATTTGTCATGCAGTGATGGGACTGATGCCATGATCTTTGTTATTTGAGTATTGAGTTTTAAGCCAGCTTTTTTACTCTTTTCTTTCACTCTCATCAAGAGGCTCTTTAGTTCCTTTTTGCTGTCTGCCATTAGAGTGGTATTATCTACATATCTGAGGTTATTGATACTTCTCCCAGCAATCTTAATTCCAGCTTGTGATTCATCCAGCCCAGCATTTTATTTGATGTATTCTGCATGTAAGTTAAATAAGTAGGGTGTCAGCATACACCCATGTCTTACTCCTATCCCAGTTTTGAACCAGTCTGTTGTTCGGTGTCTGGTTGTAACTGTTGCTTCTTGACCTACATATAGGTTTCTCAGGAGATAGGTAAGATGGTCTGGTATTCCCATCTCTTTAAGAATTTTCCACAGTTTGTTGAGATCCACACAGTGAAAGGCTTTAGTGTAGTCAGTGAAGCAGAAGTAGATGTTTTTCTGGAATTCCTTTGCTTTCTCCATGAGCCAGTGAGTGTTGGCAGTTTGATCTCTGGTTCCTCTGTCTCTTTGAAATCTAGCTTGTACATCTGGAGTTTCTCAGTTCCTGTACTGTCGAAGCCTAACTTGAAGGATTTTGAACACAACCTTACTAGCATGTGAAATATTGTATGGTAGTTTGTACATTCTTTGGTACTGCCCTTCTTTGGGATTCACATGAAAACTGACCTTTTCTCGCCTGTGGCCACTGCTGGGTTTTCCAAATTTGCTGACGTGTTGAGTGAAGCACTTTGACAGCATCATCGTTTAGGGTTTGAAATGGCTCAGCTGGAATTCTATCACCTCCACTAGCGTGGTTTGTCATACAGCTTCCTAAGGCCCACTTGACTTCAGACACCAGGATGTCAGGCTTTAGGTGAGTGACCTTATCATTGTGGTTATCTGGGTCATTAAGACCTTTTTTACATAGTTCTTCCGTGTATTCTTGCCACATCTTTTTAATCACTTCTACTTCTGTTAGGTCCTTACTGTTTCTGTCCTTTATCGTGCCCATCCTTGCATGAGATGTTCCCTTCCCTTGATATTTCCAATTTTCTTGAAGAGATCTCTCGTTTTCCCTATTCTGTTGTTTTCCTGTATTTCTTTGTACTGTTCATTTAAGAAGGCTTTCTTATCTCTTTTTGCTGTTCTCTGGAAGTCTGCATTCAGTTGGGTATCTTTCCCTGTCTCCCTTGCTTTTTGTTTCTTTTTTCTCAGCTGTGTGTAATGCCTACTCAGACAACCATTTTGTTTTCATGCATTTCTTTTTCTTTGGGATGGTTTTGGTCACTGAGTCCTGTACAGTGTTACGAATCTCTGTCCATAGTTCTTCAGGCACTCTGTCTATCAGATCTACAGAATATTAGAGTGGGTTCCCATTACTTTGTCCAGGGTGTCTTCCAGACCCAGAAATCGAACCCACATCTCCTGCGTTGGCAGGTGGATTCTTTGCCTCTGAGCTACCTGGGAAGCCCCTGGTAATTTTCATTCTGAAATCTATGTGGTTAGATATTAATACAGCCACTACAGCTTTCTTTCGAAATAACACATGCTTGATCCTTTTACTTTTAATCTATGTAGCATTATATTTAAAATGGATTTTTGTTAACAGTTGGGTCTTATTTGTTAATTTAATCTTGTGTGTCATTTATATAATTATTGATACATTTGAGTTTTAGTATTTGTTACTGTTTGTTTCCTGTGTTTTTTGTTCCCATTTTTCCTTTTCCTTCTTTTGGACTGAGTATTTTTTTAATATCTGTTTTAATGTATCAGTTTTTGGCTGTATCTCTGTCCCTCTTTTTAATAGTTGCTCCCTGGTGGCTCAAAGGTTAAAGCGTCCACCTCGAATGTGGGAGACCTGGGTTCGATCCCTGGGTTGGGAAGATCCCCTGAAGAAGGAAATGGCAATCCACCCCAGTATTTTTGCCTGGAGAATCCCATGGACAGAGAAGCCTAGTAGGTTATAGTCCACGGGGTCGCAAAGAGTCGGACACGACTGAGCGACTTCATCTCACCTAAAGACTTTTTAGTAGTATGCTCTAAACAATATACCATATATTTAATATTTAATTTTCCCCATATTATTAAATATAAATATATATTAAATTAAACATTATACTTCCCTGGTGGCTCAGTTGCTAAGGAATCTACTTGCATGCAAGAGACCCACGTGGGTCAGGAAGATTCTCTGGAGAAGGAAATGGCTACCCACTCCAGTATTCTTAACCTGGAGAAGTCCATGGACAGAGGAGCCTGGTGGGCTACTACAATTCATGGGGTTGCAGACTTGAATGTGACTGAGTGACTGACACTTTTACCCCTTCTTCCCCTCGCCGCCACACTCCTACCTCCCCATGTATCTTTTAAGTTTCTATTTTACAACTTAAGCTAGAGCATACAGCCTTAACAACTGTTTAGGTTCCGTTGCCCTATCCACTTACATGATGATTGTCATATGAATTGACATATATAGGTTGAAAGTTCCCCCCATGTAAATGTTATAATGTTCCCTTTCAAGAGCTGTGTATATTTTGAAGATCTTAGGAGATGAAAATTAATCTTATATTCACCTAGGGATAGTTCCCATTTTTATTGCTCCTCCATCATTCCTGAAGTTTCATTTCCCTCTGATACAAATTTTTTTTTTTTACTAGTTTTAGCCTTGAAACTTCTTTTACATTTCTTTTAGAGCTAGAGTGTTGGCACCAAAATAATATTTTGCTTCATCTGAGACTATATTTATTTCATTTCATTCCTGAAGGATATTTTCACTGAATATAGAATTCTGAATTTTCAGTTGTTTTCTTCCACATTTTTAGATATGGTTCATGGTTTCTGATGAAAAGTCATTTCATTCAAATTGCTCCCTATATCAGGATTTTTCAACATTAGTACTTTGGACAGGATATTTTCTTGTTGTGGAGTCCTGTCCCATTCATCATAGGATATTTAGCAGTATCTCTAGCCTATACCCATAGCACCCCGACCCACACAGTGATAATAAAAAGTGACTCTAGACATTGTAACATATCCCCAGGGATGTAAAATATCCTCCAGTTGAGAACCACCGACTTGTCTGTAATATGTTGTTTTTCTCTGGCTGCTTTCAGGATTATTTTTTTATTTATTATTTTTAGCAGGTAGATTATGATGGACTTGGACATGATTTGAATTTATCCTATGTGGGTTTGCTTATTTTATTGAATCTGTAAGTTCTTGATTTTTGCTAACTTTTGGAAAATTTCAACTACTGTTTCTTCCAAGTATTTTTTTTTTTTTTTTTGCACCAATAGCTTTTCTTTAGGGTTTCCAAATACATGGATAGTTTTTTTTGATATTGTTCCCATTGGTCCCTGAAGCCCTGTTTTTTTCTTTTTCAAAAATATTTTTCCCTCTCCTTTCTTCAGATTGGGTAGTTTTTATTTGATGTCTTCAGGTTTACATAGTTTTCCCTTTGTGGTATTTTGCTGAATGGGACTCTTTAAAAAGATATATTCATTTCCTAATCTCTAGAATTTGTGAATATTACCTTATGTGTTAAACTGGTGTGATTAATTAATTTGAGAATTTTGAGAGGAGGATAAATTCCTGGATTATCTGGTAAGCTGTAAATCCCATGACAAGTATGCTTATAAGAGTGAGGCAGAGGGAGATCTGCTAGACAGAGGGAGGAGACATTATAACCGCAGGGGCAGAGTGATGCAGTCACAAGGAATGTTCTCAGCCACCAAAAGCTGAAAGAGGCAAAGTACAGGTTGTTCCCTAGAGCCTTCGGAGCTAGTACAGCTCTGTCAGCACCTTGATTTCAGACTTCTTGATTGTATCCTTAATTGAGACCTTCAGATCTGTGACAGAGTAAATTTCTGTTTTTTTAAACCACCCAGTTTGTTACGGAGTCATAGAAAATGAATACATCTGCCATCTTGGTTCTGCGTTCTATCAAGTCTTTATTTCAAATATTGTGATTTTTTAATTCTAAAATTTATATTTGATTCTATTTAATAGCAGCTTCTCAGACTTATTTTCCATTTGAGTGTTTACTAATGGAACACGATTACATTGGCTACTTTTAAGATTTTTGATAAGTCCAACATCTGGGTTATTTATTGGTTGGCATCTATTGATTGTCCTTTTCTTCCAATTTTCCGCCAAATTTTCCTGCTTCTTGGTATGTTGGGTAATTTGGGGTTATATACTGGATATTTTGAGTATTATCTTGTGAGAATTTGAATCCTGTTAAAATTCTCTGGAGAATTTGCTGTTTAAGCAGGCATCAATCTGGTTAGGTTCAAAGCAGTTTTTACTTGTTTTTTATGGACAGTAGTTCCAATATCAGGTTCAGTTTCTAAACCTTTGCTGTACTGATTGCATCTGTTTGCTGTATGCACTGGTCACGGATGGACTGGGCTTGGGCGGCATTTATTTTGTATTTCAGTTCTCAGTGCGTTTGTGATACTTATTTGAAAATTCCATGAATGTTCAACTTGGTGGAAGTTTAGTACTTACGTTGGTTCATAACTAGAATTATTAAAGATTCACAAGCTCAATACTAGTTGAAATGTTAAGGATAGCTTTTATTCAATAAATATTGCAGTAGGAAAGAGAGAATTCAACTTTGTCAAAACAAAAGGCAGGAGGCTTTTTAGAAACTGTAGTGTGCTAAGGGAAAGGCATCCAGTGGTAATGAAATGGGGTTGGTCCATATGCCAAGGAGAACCTGGGTTTATAATTGTTACTTAGCCAGAGGAGAAATAAACTTCTGTTTGTAACAGAGACAGTGGTGCAGGTTTTAGAGCTAAGTGAATCTCTCAGTTGTGTTCAACTCTTTGCGACCCTTTGGACTGTAGCTCACCAGCCTCTTCTGTCCATGGAATTCTCCAGGCCAGAATACTGAAGTGGACCACCAGGGAAGCCCAAGGTAGAGCAAGGCACCCACCAAAGTTAAGTCCCTATCTTCCTACAGGGTCTGGGAATAAGAATGAGAATTATCTTCTTGAATGTATTTTAAACAGATTGCTCTACGGTTCTTGAAAAGGCAGTTTAGGTGGTAGACAATTATTATCTCAAGGGGGCAGAGGAAGTATTTATAATTGCAAGCTTTCTAAAGTAACTGCTCTAAGAGGGGTTTCAGGGGCCTGCCATCAAGTTTTAGCTGAAACAAACAGTAAATTCTTCTGGCAACACTGAACTTTCTCAGGCAGGAAATTAAGGGGGCTGGAGGAGTGATCTTAGGGATGGAACCATAAGTTGTTGGAAACTGTCCTAGTGTTTGTTCAAGTCTGTTAGTGTGAGAAGTCATTTATGACAAAGCATTTATGCTGAGAGTCTGCAGTTTTTATAGATCAAGTTTGAGGCCTACTCAAGAAGAGGGTTCAGAGGAACCTGACTAGAATTTGGTCAAGAAGTCTTTGTCATAGATTACATTTTTCTGCTCTTCCTTCATGGGTGTTTTCCCCATATTCTCCAGTTCCTGTAGCCAGAAAAGTTGGGTTCTCTTATTAGACATCTGAGCACTGAAGAATTGATGCTTTCGAATTGTGATGCTGGAGAAGACTCTTGAGAGTCCTTTGGACAGCAAGGAGATCAAACCATTCAATCCTCAAGGAAATCAGCCCTGAATATTCATTGAAAGGAGTGATGCTGAAGCTCTAATACTTTGGCCACCAGATGTGAAGAGCTGACTCACTGGAAAACATCCTGATGCTGTGAAAGATTGGAGGCAAGAGGAGATAGGAATGACAGAGGATTAGATGGTTGGTTGGCATCACTGACACAGTGGACATAAGTTTGAACAAACTCAGGGAGGTAGAGCAGGGGACAGGGAAGCCTGGTGTGCATGGGGTCTCAAAGAATAGGACATGACGTAGTGACTGAACGCAACATGTACAGTTTCAGTTTCCCGTGTTGTTGCTCAGTTTTGGGCACAACTGTGCCTGCCTTCAGGGTGAAGTGGTTAGAGAAAGCATAGGTGCCCCATCCCTATGGGTTCTTTTTTAAGAAAAATTATTTCTCTTTTGATTGTGCCGCACAGCATGTGGGAAGCTACTTCCATGACCAGGACTAAACCCACGTTCCCTGCATTGGGAGCGCAGAGTTTTAACCTCTGGGCTGCCAGGGAAGTCCCCTCTCTCGCTCTTAACGTATATGCTGTCTCCACAATTGTGACAGTAATGCAGATGCACTGTTGCTGGCCTTGGGACAGGGCTGGGAGAGGAGGAAAGAAAACAACCTCAGGGACTGATCTTACCCACTCTGGCTTTCAAGAGCCTTTCCCCCCTGCTTTGGCCAGGTGAGCTTCTCTTCCATATGAGGTTTTTCCTTATTGTACCTGCTACACAATTTCCTGTTCCACTTAATTTTACATCAAAGCTAAGAAATAAAGTGTGTGTGGTGGGGTGACCAAAAGGAAATTTATTGTTCAGTCAAATTTCAAAGGAAATGTGTGTATTGTTCTTTTTTCAAGCTGATTTTCTTCTTCAAGCTACCTGTTGTATACTTCCCAGAGTCCTTAGGTAGCTGATTCTTTGCATTTTTTTTCATGGAGATTTTAGTTGTGATCAGTTGGAGAGAGGGTTTGCAGCAGACATATTTACACTCATCATTCCTGAAATTAAAAATTCTTGGGCCAATGATTTTTAATATTTAAAACAATATGGAAAAGTTCACTGACAAAGTTTTAGATTCCACATTGGAAACTAGTCTTTAAGAAACTCTACTGCTGTCATGTTTTGGCATAGTACCAAAAGAGAATCCACAGTTATCTGAAAACACTTTTAAAATACTCTTTCCCTTTTTCCAGCTATGCATTTTACCTGACTAGAATTTGGTCAAGAAGTCTTTGTCATAGATTACATTTTTCTGCTCTTCCTTCATGGGTGTTTTCCCCATATTCTCCAGTTCCTGTAGCCAGAAAAGTTGGGTTCTCTTATTAGACATCTGAGCACTGAAGAATTGATGCTTTCGAATTGTGATGCTGGAGAAGACTCTTGAGAGTCCTTTGGACAGCAAGGAGATCAAACCATTCAATCCTCAAGGAAATCAGCCCTGAATATTCATTGAAAGGAGTGATGCTGAAGCTCTAATACTTTGGCCACCAGATGTGAAGAGCTGACTCACTGGAAAACATCCTGATGCTGTGAAAGATTGGAGGCAAGAGGAGATAGGAATGACAGAGGATTAGATGGTTGGTTGGCATCACTGACACAGTGGACATAAGTTTGAACAAACTCAGGGAGGTAGAGCAGGGGACAGGGAAGCCTGGTGTGCATGGGGTCTCAAAGAATAGGACATGACGTAGTGACTGAACGCAACATGTACAGTTTCAGTTTCCCGTGTTGTTGCTCAGTTTTGGGCACAACTGTGCCTGCCTTCAGGGTGAAGTGGTTAGAGAAAGCATAGGTGCCCCATCCCTATGGGTTCTTTTTTAAGAAAAATTATTTCTCTTTTGATTGTGCCGCACAGCATGTGGGAAGCTACTTCCATGACCAGGACTCAAACCCACGTTCCCTGCATTGGGAGCGCAGAGTTTTAACCTCTGGGCTGCCAGGGAAGTCCCCTCTCTCGCTCTTAACGTATATGCTGTCTCCACAATTGTGACAGTAATGCAGATGCACTGTTGCTGGCCTTGGGACAGGGCTGGGAGAGGAGGAAAGAAAACAACCTCAGGGACTGATCTTACCCACTCTGGCTTTCAAGAGCCTTTCCCCCCTGCTTTGGCCAGGTGAGCTTCTCTTCCATATGAGGTTTTTCCTTATTGTACCTGCTACACAATTTCCTGTTCCACTTAATTTTACATCAAAGCTAAGAAATAAAGTGTGTGTGGTGGGGTGACCAAAAGGAAATTTATTGTTCAGTCAAATTTCAAAGGAAATGTGTGTATTGTTCTTTTTTCAAGCTGATTTTCTTCTTCAAGCTACCTGTTGTATACTTCCCAGAGTCCTTAGGTAGCTGATTCTTTGCATTTTTTTTCATGGAGATTTTAGTTGTGATCAGTTGGAGAGAGGGTTTGCAGCAGACATATTTACACTCATCATTCCTGAAATTAAAAATTCTTGGGCCAATGATTTTTAATATTTAAAACAATATGGAAAAGTTCACTGACAAAGTTTTAGATTCCACATTGGAAACTAGTCTTTAAGAAACTCTACTGCTGTCATGTTTTGGCATAGTACCAAAAGAGAATCCACAGTTATCTGAAAACACTTTTAAAATACTCTTTCCCTTTTTCCAGCTATGCATTTATGTGAAACCAGGTTTTCTTTTCAGCCAAAACAATATTGATGGTGGTTTAGTTACTAAATCGTGTCTGACTCTTGCAACCCCATGGACTGTAGCCCGCCAGGCTCCTCTGTCCATGGGATTTTCCGGGCAAGAATACTGGAGTGGATTGCCATTTCCTCCTCCAGGGGATCTTCCCAACCCAGGAATCGAACCTAGGTCTCCCACATTGCTGGCAGACTTTTTACTGACTGAGCTATGAGGGAAGCCCAAAACAACATTTTAATACAGTAAATGCAGAAACAGATACGAGAATCCACATTCTGTTAGTCAGACATTTTAAAAAGATATGCAAAAAATGTAAAATAATTCTACTCTTTTCATCAATGTTTTGTTTTAGAAAATATAATTTTCATTTGAAATATGGTAAAACATATTGGCTTAAATGTGATTATATTTAATTGACTTAAAAATGCGCTAACATTTTCTTACCTTTAATTTTCATGGTAAATATTGATAGAACCAACATAAAAAAGCTCTTTGAGTCTTCACATTTTAAGTATGTGAAGGGGTTTTGAAACCAAATAGTTTGAAAATTGTTGATTTAGTAGGTAATTGGTTTCCATGTATTTATGACTTGTATATTCCTCTTCTGTTCCTTAAGAGTCAGCAGAAATCAAAAGTACATGAACTCGGCAGGGGTGGGGAGTGAAAAGAAGATGTATTTGACTCCTATTTGACTACCAGTTTCCACTGCTTATTTTCACAGGTTGAAAAGCCATTTAATTTCTTAATATCTGTATTATAAAGTGAGGATAATACTTTAATGATTATTGTGAGGGAAATGCTAGGATATGCCTGAATCATAGACCTTCAGTAAATGTTCCTTGGTGTATAGAGTTACATATTTTTAACAACTCTTAGCCTTTATGAGGGTGTAGAAACCTTTCATTTTAAGCCAGTAGGTGTTCTCTAACTCAGTTTGTTGATCCCTTTCCAGTTAGAATGAAGGGTATAATTTATGAAGATTCCTAGAACAGTAAATTTCATATTGACTTTAGTGACATGTTGAAATAATCGATTGAGTTCCAACTTAGTTCTGTCTTTGTGGTAACCAGCTTAGTGAGTGTGTGAAGATCTAGTTTGGAAATGAGATTGGAAGTGAATTTGAAAAACAAACTAAAATGAGGAAATAAGCCCAGGGAAAAAAGACAAGCAGGATGTCGTACAATAAGGTGAGAATGATGTCAAGTGCAAGGTCCATGAAGTTTATATGATGAAAGCAGAGCAGGCTGTCAGTGCGGATTAGTGGACAGCTTTATAATGGAAATCCAACACTCAGTGTTAGGGAGAAATTGGACAGTTTGGTGAGACTCTTTGGTTTAGGTGCTAGGTTCAAGGACAGAGGCTAAAGGATAGGAATCTCATTCCTGAAAGCAAGAATACAGGCAGAGAACATCCCAATGCAAATATTGTTAGTATAGTTGCAAATATGGAGCTGAAGCTTTTGTAGGAAACTGGGATGTTAATGGACAGTCTTTACAACCAGCCCTCTGGGTTGAATCAAAGAAAGTACAGTGGAGTCACTACATTTTTAATTTAGGTCATTTAAACTAAGCTTGGATAAAAGAGAGCAAGAGAAATGGCTGTTAAAATAGTGCAAATGTTACTACTTGTAATTCTCTCCTGAGCATCTGTTCCAGGGCAAGCATGAGATGGGAAACATTTACTTTTGTTTTCTCAGGTTGCCTCAGTTGTGGTCCCTCCCATAGTGTCATGTCATTTCACTTTGTGGCTTTGCAGTTTTCCCCACTGTCTGAACTCTAAAGTTAGCTCTTTTATCTGGTCCTCAACTGAAAGACAGTCATCAGAGGAAAGCTAAATTATATTGGGTTTTGTTTTTGTTTTAGAATGTAATTGTTTAAATTTTGAATGTAATTCTGCTGGAAAGCAGATTGCATTTTATATCAACTTAACTACTCTTACATTTTGTTTTTTATCTTACTTACCCCATGTTCCTCATCCATATTTTGTGTTTTGGATGCCTGTTCTGATTAGCAAGCTTTCAGTTCGTTTTCTCTCTTTTTATAGTACATTTAAAAACTCAAGTAATATGAATGAAAAATAGTCAAACCACACATATATATGGAGTGTAGAGAGGGAAATGAAGGGCTTACCACTCAGAGAGGCTACCACTGTATGGTTTGATGTGTATCCCCCTTGAACTTTTAATGTAGTAGAATTTTTATGGTTGGATAGCATCACCAACTCAATGGACATGAGTTTGAGTAAACTCTGGGAGTTGCCATTGGGCAGGGAGGCCTGGCATACTGCAGTCCGTGGGGTCTCAAAGAATCAGACTGAGCAACTGAACTGAACTGACCATACTTGAGTCATTATTTTAGAAGACTGTTAGGTTTTGAGTCCTTTGCAATAACCCCCCAAAGGTATCTTCCTTGTAGATACAATTGAATGATAGGGGTTGTTGAATTCTAAATTAAAATGCATTTCTCTGAATATGCTGAAGAACTTAACTTCTTTGCTGAGAAAACAGAATGCTATTCAATAAGCAGAAGCTGAATTTATTTGCTTGCTAAACCAGGGGTAGCTATTTATGTATCTCTCTGAAGAAAGTAGAGAGCTAATCTAGGTTCAGGAGTGACTTAAATTGCAGCATTTCCTCTCTTTATTCTAAAAGAGTTTGTGTAAATTGGAATGATTTGTTCCTTTGCTATTGTTCTTTGAATTTTAATAGAATTTGCCTGTGAAACTATCTGACCCTGGTGTTTTCATTTATGGGAAGATTTCTTAATGACTAATTCAATTTTACTACTATTGTTACTTTAATTTTTCTATAAATTTGTATATTTAATTTTTCTTACATATATTGATAAAGATTTTAATATTGCTTAGCTTTTGAATGTGTAATATCTATAATTAGGACTCCGTTTTTATTTATATTTGAGTATACTTTTTTCTTTTTTTCATTTTTAAAAAAATTCGTTGTGAGAAAACAGAATGCTATTCAATAAGCAGAAGCTGAATTTATTTGCTTGCTAAACCAGGGGTAGCTATTTATGTATCTCTCTGAAGAAAGTAGAGAGCTAATCTAGGTTCAGGAGTGACTTAAATTGCAGCATTTCCTCTCTTTATTCTAAAAGAGTTTGTGTAAATTGGAATGATTTGTTCCTTTGCTATTGTTCTTTGAATTTTAATAGAATTTGCCTGTGAAACTATCTGACCCTGGTGTTTTCATTTATGGGAAGATTTCTTAATGACTAATTCAATTTTACTACTATTGTTACTTTAATTTTTCTATAAATTTGTATATTTAATTTTTCTTACATATATTGATAAAGATTTTAATATTGCTTAGCTTTTGAATGTGTAATATCTATAATTAGGACTCCGTTTTTATTTATATTTGAGTATACTTTTTTCTTTTTTTCATTTTTAAAAAAATTCGTTGAAGTATAGTTGATTTACAAGGTTGTATTAATTTCTGCTTACAGCCAAGTGGTTCATTTTTATATATATTCTTTTTCATATTCTTTTCCATTATGGTTTATCACAGGATATTGAATATAGATCCCTGTGTTATACAGTGGGTCCTTGTTTATCTATTTAATACATAGTAGTTTGCTATCCCAAACTCCCTCACGCATGTGCCCCTGCCCTCCACAGCCTCGACAGTTTTTCCTCTGTGTCTGTCAGTCTCTTTGATAGATAATTTCCTTTATGTTGTTTTATCTTTAAATTTTATTTTGCCTGTGCTGGATCTTCACTGCAGTGCGTGAGGCTCTTTGTTGTAGCACATGGGCTTTCTCTAGTTGCAGTGTGTGGGACTGTTCTCTAGCCATGGTGCACAGAGTTCTCAGTGCTGTGGTTTCTCTTGTTGCAGCACAGGTACACGGGCTTCAGCAGTTCTGGCACCGGCTCAGTTGCCCTGCAGCGTGTTGGATCTTATTTCCCAGCCCAGGGTTCAAACCCTTGTTCCTTGTGCTGGCAAGTGGACTCCCAATCAGAGAAGTCTCAATGTGTCATATTTAATAAGTGATGTCATATGGTATTTGTCTTTCTCTTTCTGGTTTACTTCACTTAGTATAATAGTCTATAGGTCTAATCATGTTGCTGCACATGAAAAAGAGTGAATGTATACTCTTTATGGCTGAGTAGTATTCCACTGTGTATATATACCACATCTTCTTTATCCATTTCTGTTTCCATGGACATTTAGGCTATTTCCATGTCTTGGCTATTGTAAGTAATGCTGCAGTGAACATTTTAAGGTATATGTATCTTTTTTATTTATAGTTGTATCTGGATATATGCTTAGGAGTGGGATTGCAGCCTCATGTAACAGCTCTAATTTTAGTTTTTTCTGTTTTTTATTTTTTATTTTTTTGAGGAAACCTTGTTTTTCATGGTGGCTGCACCAATTTACATTCCCACCAACAGTATAGGATTTTTCTCCACACCTTCTCTGGCATTTGTTATTTGTAGACCTTTCAGTGATTGCCATTCTGACTGACGTGAGATGGTGCTTCATTATGGTTTTGATTTGCATTTTCTAATAGTTAGTGATATTTAGTGATATTGAGCATATTTTCATGTGCATGTTGGCCATCTATATGTCTTCTTTGGAGAAATGCATGTAGGTCTTCTGCTCTTTTTTTTCTTTTTCTGAGTTGTATGAACTATTTGTATATTTTAGAGATTAAGCCCCTGTCATATTGCTTGCAGATGTTTTCTCCCAGTCCATAGGTTATCTTTTTGCTGTGCTTGTGGTATCCTTTGCTGTATAAAAGCTTGTAAGTTTGATTAGGTCCTATTTGCTTTTACTTCCATTGCCTTGGGAGACTGACCTAAGAAAATATTGGTATGATTTGTCAGAGAATATCTTGCTTATATTCTAAGAGTTTTATGGTACCATATCTTCATATTTAAGTCTTTAAGCTATTTTGAGTTTATTTTTATGTATGATATTATGACAGTGTGTTCTAACTTCATTGATTTACAGGTAGCTGTCCAGCTTTCCTGACACCACTTGCTGATGAGACTGTCTTTTCTCCATTGTATATTCTACCCTCCTTTGTTGAAGATTAATTGACCATAGAGATGTGGGTTTATTTCTGGACTTTCTATTCCTTTTTTCATTTTTTAGTCTTGTCAGAACTATGTCCATTTTTTAGTCGTGACATCTAACTTTGTTTTGAGCCTTTTTTCTATGTCTTTGCTTTCTGTTTCATTAAATTCTGCCTTTATTTGTATTATTTCCTTTTATTTGCTTTTCTTTATGTTCTTTTCTAACTGAAAGACAGATGATCCGTTCATTATTTTTAGCTTTTCTTATTTTTCTGATGTAACTATGTATAACTACAGATCTCTTTTTATATACCCCTTTTGCTGCATCACACAAAGTTATTCGTATAGTCTTTAATTTTACTTATAAATATTTTCAAAATTCTGTTAAGATTTCTTCTCTGACTCATCAATGTTTGGTGTTATTGTTTTGCTCAGTAGTGTCTGACTTGGTGACCCCATGGACTATAGCCCATCAGGTTCCTCTGTCCGTGGGATTCTCCAGGCAATAATATTGGAGTGGGTTACCATTTCCTTCTCCACATCAGTTTTAAGAAGTTTCTAAACCTATAAGATTTTTAAAAAGTTATCTTTGTTGTGATTGTCAGAGAATATGATTTAAGATACCAAGTACACAAAAATGTAGAGATTTTTATGGCATTTGATTGGATTTTGTACATTTGTTTGTGTTCTTCTGTTTGGAAATTATATTTGCATATGTTTATTGCATCAAACTTAATAGTTAAGATGTCAGTTCTTCTTTAACCTTTCTGATTTTTTGTCGTGTTAGTTTACTACTGAGATAAATATGTTAAAAGTTAAGCCTTTATGACAATGGATTTGTCAGTTTTTTTCTTGTTTTGTCAATCTATTTGGACCTATATTAATAGGTACACATAAGCTCAGCTGTTATATATATTGAATAAAACCTTTTATCAGGATATAGTGACTTTCCTTATCACTAGTGATAGCTTTGCCTTAAAGTCCTTTTGTGTGTTATTAATATATCTATACCAGTTCTGTATTGATTAATATTTGCTTGGTATTTAATTTTTTCCCCTGTTTTTATTTTTTAACCATTCACTACTTTAGGTTGTTAGGTGTGTTTCTCTTGACAAGCATGTGGACAACTTCTCAACCTTACATAAAATATTTTCTGTGTGGTTGCAGTGCAGAAGGTGCTGAACAATGGCAGAGGAAGCGGTGGTAGTAGCCAAGTTTGATTATGTGGCCCAGCAAGAGCAAGAGCTGGACATCAAGAAGAACGAGAGACTGTGGCTTCTGGATGACTCTAAGTCCTGGTGGCGAGTTCGAAATTCCATGAATAAAACAGGTTTTGTGCCTTCTAACTATGTGGAAAGGAAAAACAGTGCCCGGAAAGCATCTATTGTAAAAAACCTAAAAGATACCTTAGGTAAGTTATTTTTTAAAAACAAGAACAGCAATACTTTCTTTCTAATGAATGCTAGAAATTGACTGTTTACAGAATTTTGGCATCAGTTGGCAGAACTGACTAGAATATCCCAAGCTGAGATTTCAGCTCGGCAAGGTAAGTTTGGCTCATAGCAAGGGTATTCAAGTCAGATGTGTTCAAAAAGACCAGTGAAGGTCATTTTCTGTAACTCTAGCTAGTGGAACTCACTCTGATTTTCTATCAGGGGCTTCTTGAACTGTAGGTACCTATTGGAATTTAGACAGATTCTCCATGTAAATGAGATGGGGATAAATGAATGAGATACACAATATCCTCCTTGTCATTAAGATCACTTATTTTACAGGATACATTTTACAGCCTACATCTAATGGCTTCAGTTCAGTTCAGTTGCTCAGTCGTGTCCAACTCTTTGGGACCCCATGAATCATAGCATGCCAGGCCTCCCTGTCCATCACCAACTCCTGGAGTTCACTCAGACTCATGTCCATCTAGTTGGTGATGCCATTCAGCCATCTCATCCTCTGTCGTCCCCTTCTCCTCTTGCCCCCAATCCCTCCCAGCGTCAGAGTCTTTTCCAGTGAGTCAACTCTTCGCATGAGGGGGCCAGAGTACTGGAGTTTCAGCTTCAGCATCATTCCTTCCAAAGAAATCCCAGGGCTGATCTCCTTTAGAATAGACTGACTGGATCTCCTTGCAGTCCAAGGGACTCTCAAGAGTCTTCTCCAACACACTTCAAAAGCATCAGTTCTTCTGCCCTCAGCTTTCTTCATAGCCCAACTCACATCCATACATGATCACTGGAAAAACCATAGCCTTGACTAGATGGACCTTAGTCGGCAAAGTAATGTCTCTGCTTTTGAGTATGCTATCTAGGTTGGTCAAAGCTTTGCTTCCAAGAAGTAAGCGTCTTTTAATTTCATGGCTGCAGTCACCATCTGCAGTGATTTTGGAGCCCAAAAAAGTCTGACACTGCCCGTTTCCCCCTCTATTTGCCATGAAGTGATGGGACCAGATGCCATGATCTTAGTTTTCTGAATGTTGAGCTTTAAGCCAACTTTTTCACTCTCTTCTTTCACCTTCATCAAGAGGCCCTTTAGCTCCTCTTCACTTTCTGCCATAAGGGTGGTGTCATCTGCATATCTGAGGTTATTGATATTTCTCCCGGCAATCTTGATTCTAGCTTATGCTGCTTCTAGCCCAGTGTTTCTCGTGATGTATGCATATAAGTTAAGCAAGCTGATAATGGCTTACATTTTGATATTTGCTTTTAAAAACAAACTCATTTTGTTCTTATATTTGATAAAAGAGTTTTAAGTTGTGGATCATTACCATATATTAGCATCTACAAAGCTTATCTTTCTTATTTTGTTTCTCTTCTTTCTTCCTGTAACTGTAAATTTTATTTCCACTGACCTTCCCTGAGGGCCATAAATAGGAGAATCTACTTCATGTTGGGCTTGGCCAAGCTGTGATAGGAAGGAAATGTGCGCAGATGAGAACCAGTCTGTCTCTTTCTTTTTAAAAAATTCTCCTTAGCTGACAGGAAGGAATTGGGAGGGACATAGTTTCCCTCAGGTATTTAGGCAAGCATGCTGTTACTTAATAGTTCTTGATGTATATGTAGAAGAAGAAGTGTAATTTCTCCTTGAAAAAGATAGTATGAAAATGAAGTGACTTTTGAGAATGTGACGTGATTAAACATGGAGTATTATTGACTGCTTTATATTTTTATTTCTTACTCAGCATTATTGTTATTCTATTCTGAAGGTAATTTAACAAATGAAGTTATTAACCATGCATTTAAATGCTTTAACTAGGCTTATCTCTTTTTTTGAGATTTTTGAGGTATTGTTATTAGTTAATATTATTTAATTATTTAATATTAGTTATTAAATGGAAGACAGTCGGAAAGAGATTGTCCTCAGTGGTTGAAGAGATCAGAGTTAGAACCAGGAATACTTAAGATTTTGTAAATAATTAGATATTTATTTAAAGTATATTGATTAAGGGTGTTCGAGAAAATTAAGGTGACTTCTGTCAAAATATGCTTTATAGTGATGAAGGCACAGAAAGGACTAAAGATACACCTAGATAAAATTTTATGTCCTTTAAAAAAGGGTACTGGTATCCTGAGACTATAGCAGATGTGACAGAGATTAACAAAAGACAGTGGAAAAACTAATATAGAGCAAGGAGAAAAAGATCCCAGTTTTAGATACAACTTCACATAAATTTCAAAAGCTTTATTAGATATAGTTTTTTGTTATTAATACTCCTGGGAAACCTTCCATACTATTTTCTGATGTTATTGAGACAGTTTTAGCTGTCTCAAGACTATATCTTTTTAACTGTCTGGAGACTGTATTAGTGAGAGTGTTATCTGTTTAAGTTCTAGGCTATCATTGTATTATATTACAATTATTGCTGTCTGTTCCGAAGTACTTGGAAACATTCTGTTTTAAGGTAGTGACCTATAGTTAGCCTGTATAATGATGTAAATCCAGCTTTTGCCTTGGGTGGACAGCCTTCTGTTTCTTGAGGTTTCTGAATCCTGTTTTGGTAACAAATGTTCCATATAACTAATGAGTTTATTTCACAATGATTGTGTTGATGGAGATACTGTTTGAAGGTTAAGAATAAAAGGATAAAACAAAGGAAAGAATAAATACATGATGAAAAATAGGAAAATAGTACAGATGAACGTAGTTCCAGGGCGAGAATAGAGATTTAGACAAACAGAACTCTGGGAGAAGAGGTTAGGAAAGGGGAGGGTGGGATGAACTGGGAGATTAGGTTTGACAGAAATACACTAACACGTGTGAAACAGATAGCTAGTGGGACACAGGGAGTGCAGCACAGGGAGCTCAGCTTAGTGCTCTGGGATGACCTCATGCGTGGTTTGGGGTTGTAGGATCCAGGGAACACCAAGAGGGAGGGGATATAGATATACATATTGTTGATTCACTTTGTTGTACAGCAGAAACTAACACAACATTGTAAAGTAATTCTACTCCAATTAGAAAAGAATGAATGCATGAGTATATTTTCAACTACTGAAAAAAATATGCTTTAAATATGTGCTTTAAAACTTCTTCCAAAATAAATCTGAATAGTAAGGTCCTATTTGTGGCCATCATGATATCTGTTAGCGTTCGGGGGAAAAAATGTTTTGGCAAGAGAAAAGCCTTAGGAAAACTTTCTATTGCCTGGGTGTGGGCCAAGTCACATGGATGGGGTGTGGGGAGTTTCAGTGTTACAGAACCAGGAAGTTCAGTGAAAATTATCCTGCTGTGTTAACAAACTAACGAAAGAGAACACGGGATTTTTTTTCAAAATGAATTGGCTAAAGGTGTTTAAAGATTTTTTCAGTAAGTTAATCTGTTTATTATATATATAGCTTTCTTGTTTTTAAATTATAATTTTCAGTTTGTGAATTTAAAGGAAAACTGTAAGGAGAGAATGTGGTGGGTTTATATAGGCTGTGCTTTATGTTTGTGAATCACAAGCTAAGTGATTGGCAGTACATCAGATATTAATAGCTTTGACTTGATAAGTAAAATAATTTCAAAATTTTTAATATCAATATTTAAATAACAAATAGGAAAAGTATAAATGATTTGACTTTGATAGCGTAGACATTTGAAATGAACTAAATAAATTGTAAACGTATTAGGAGGATAAAAAGGATTTAAGTGAGCAAATTCTTTCATCCTCAGCATTTGAAGTAACATGATACTGTTACTGCTTTTTACTTAGACTTTAGAGGACTGATGTAGAAGATAATGCTTAATGAAGGCACCAGTATAGAGAGTATTTTAATTTAATCAGTGTCGAGAGTGCTAGAAATTGCTGTTTAGGTTAATGTGAGATTTGATAATTTGAAATGAATTGTGAGAGCAGTTGCATACAAAGAATTTGAAAACATAGACAGGAAATAGTGAACTCTTGGGATTGCTTTGAGTCAAGGTTTTAAAATGATTCTGATACTAACAAAGAACCTAAATTGTAGATCTGCTGATAGCCTCTTTTTACTCCTATGATAGTGAACTTGATTTGGTCTCTTTGAACAGTTGCTCAGTGGTTCTAGAAAAATGAACAGAGATATTGTTGTAGAACTCTCTTATGTGTAAGGAGTCTAAGGAAACAGAGTAACCTGTCAGGAGATTTTGGGGCAAAGAACAAAATGGAAAGGGATCAAGCACTTCACTGGCAAATTGTAATATTAAGACTCGTTTTTTTTTTTTTCCCTGTAACTTTGGTGGCCAAATGAATCCTTCTGGAATATGTCTCTTTTGGTTACTTTTTGGGGAGTTGTTAAAATTTTAGATCCATTTTTGAGAGTTAGTTTTCCTTTTAAAGAGTTTATTTATTCATTCATTCATTTATCAACATTTTTATTGAGAAACTACCTACTGCAAGCCAGATAAAAACTAATTGTCACAGAACTTAGATTTTGACAGGGAGGTAGATGATGGTTGTTACTTATTGTTAATATTTCTTAAGTTTGATTTTCAGTGATACCATAAACCAACTAGAAGTGATATAAAAAGGATATACTGTATCACTGATACAGTGATTTAGTATATACCATCAATATAAAATTATTCTATTGAATCTTAGAAAGTTGATAGTTATTCTTAAATATATTTGTAGACTTAGAGTCAGGATTTGAGATTGATGACTAAAATATTTGTTTCCTCACTGCTTAAAGTAAGCCGAAATTTTTACTAATTTACTTTTATAGCTTGTTAGAATAGAAATAGACTGTTCACCCACTGTTTCCCTGAACGGACTTGAAATATAGAGGAAACAATATTTGTGCTCCTTGTGTGGTAGGCAACTAGAATCCTTGAGAACAGAAAGGGCACTGTTTCAGATAAAGCAGAGAATAATAAAAAGCAGTAATTTATCTTATTTCATATAAACCAGATAAACTGATAAAAATACCAGAAAAATTAAATAAAAACCTCTGTTGGAAAGAGCATCATTTATACTATTTAGAATTCCTTCATTGATATATCACTTATTAGCCATGTGGCCAAGGGGTATAACTTTCCTGATTTCTTGTTTCTTACTTGTAAAGGAGAGAGTTGGGCAAGACCAGATGATCTTGGAAATTCCCTGCTGACTATGAAAGTTTTATAGTTCTGGTACACAGCTGATCAGCCTTACATGTGTCATAGAAGTCAGGGGAAAATCTATAAGGGAGAAACTGGTTTTGAAGAAATAGGAACATAATAGAATTATAGTTCCCTAGAGAATTAGCAAGGATCAGTATTACTATTTTTGCTGCGCTGGGTCTTCATTGTGGCACACAGGCTTCTCGTTGCAGAGCACGTGGGGCTCAGTAGTTGAGGTATGTGGGCTTAACTGCACACAGCATATGGGATTTTTATTCACTGACCAGAGATTGGACCTGCCTCTCCTGCATTGGAAGGGGGATTCTTAACCACTGGACCATCACAGAAGTGCCCCGTCAGACTCATTCTGTGAACTGTGTCTGGCCTCTAAGATTAAAATAAGTTGTTTTTGATTGTTTCCCACTTGGGATTTAATTGTTGGGTCTGTCTAGAAATTCTTCATTTTTGGGGGGCAAGGTACAATTAGTCTTAGACCATTATCTTTTTTAGAATCAAAAAAATATTTTAGAACTAGTCTTCCATTTTCAGGTTTAAATTTTGCATTTGCTTATATCAATATTCAATTTAATCAATTTAATAAACCCATTGATCATCTTCCTATATAGGAAATGCAAAAGATCAGTGAGATAGTAAAATAATCCTCTCTGAAAGCTTATATTCTAGTAGATAGGGTTAAAAGATAAACACAGGAAATGCTAGCATACAAGTACCTCAGAAATACAGAATACTAAAATAAAAATACTTTCCAAAAGTGGAGAGCTTATATATCATGGGAGGTGAGGATAGAGAAAAGTTGTTACTTGAAATGACACTTCTTGAATGGGTAGATTCTTTAAAAGAGAATTTTTAATAAAGTTTTGGGAAGAAACTAGCAAATAAGGTAAACTAAGTCATAAATTAGATATTTCCACATTTTTATTAAACTTAGAGTAGTTTCAATGCAGGGTGTTACAGAAAGATGCTTTTATTTCACATTTACTCCTGTGTACTATGCCATTACTTTACATTATTTTATTCATTTCTCATAACAGTCACGGTAAGTACTGTTTACTCCATTTCTGAGCTCTAAAAAGTGAAATAGCTTGCTCAAGATGACATGGTTAGTAAGACACATACCTGGGATTTGAACCCAAAGGCCTATAGTGTTTCAAGGCCTCTGCTGTTTTCTATCGTCTATAACATAAGCCTGGAAAGGAAGGTTTGAGGACATCCTGTAGAGGACTGTAGACTCTAGGCGCAGTTGTTGTTTAGTCACTAAGTTGTGTCCGACTCTTGCGATCCCATGGACTGTAGCCTGTTAGGCTCCTCTATCCATGGGATTCTCCAGGCAAGAATACCTGAGTGGGTTGCCATTTTCTTCTCCAGGGGGTCTTCCCGACCCAGGAATCAAACTCAAGTCTCCTGCATTACAGGCAGATGATTTACCAACTGACCTAGGAGGGAAGCTCTAGGCACAGTATTTCTTTTAATTTGTTAGGCAGAAGAGCTACTATTGGCTTCTGTGCAGTCAGTTCAGTTTAGTCGCTCAGTTGTGTCTGACGCTTTGAAACCCCATGGACTGTAGCACGCCAGGCTTCCCTGTCCATCACCTACTCCTGGAGTTTGTTTAAACTCATGTCCATCAATTCGACGATGCCATCCAGCCTCCATTCATCTCATCCTCTCTCCCTTCTCCTGCCTTCAATCTTTCCCAGCATCAGGATCTTTTCCAGTGAGTCAGTTTTGTGCATCAGGTGGCCAAAGTATTGGAGCTTCAGCATCAGTCCTTCCAATGAATATGCAGGACTGATTTCCTTTAGGATCAACTGGTTTGATCTCCTTGCTGTCCAGAGGACTCTCAAGAGTCTTCTCCAGCACCACAGTTTGAAGGCATCAATTCTTCAGTGCTTAGTCTTCTTTATAGTCCAACTCTCACATCCATACATGACTACTGGAAAAACCATAGCTTTGACGAGATGGCCCTTTGTTGGTAAAGTAATGTCTCTGCTTTTTAATATACCATCTAGGTTGGTCATATATACTGTCTAGGTTGGTTTAATATACTGTCTAGCTTTTCTTCCAGGGATCAGGCATCTTTTAATTTCATAGCTGCAGTCACCATTCATAGTGATTTTGGAGCCAAGAAAATAAAGTCTGTCACTATTTCCATTGTTTCCCCATCTATTTGCCATGAAGTGATGGCACTGGATGCCATGATCTTTGTTTTTTGAATGTTGAGTTTTAAGCCAGCTTTTTCACTCTTGCATTTCACTTTTAAGAGGCTCTTTAGTTCTTCTTCGCTCTTTGCCATAAATGTGTTGTCATCTGCATATCTGAGGTTATTGATATTTCTCCCTGCAATCTTGATTCCAGTTTGTGCTACAATAGGTCATATAATTGTAGCTGTAATGTGAACTTAGACTGGATGATATGGGTGATGGGTTGAAGTGAGATAGACTAGATTAATAAAAGAAACAGGAAAAGAAAACTTAAGGGTAGTGACGGCTCAAGCACGACATGGGCCTTAACTAGAACATGAATAGTAGAAACGGAAAGTTTTGGCAGAAAGAACGTATAATGACTTTAAGAAGTTGACATGGAAATCTTTTAAGAAAGTAATTTTTATGATGTAAAGTTCATGAAGTTAATTAACCATTTTAAAGTGTATAATTCAGTGTTATTTAGTCCATTAACAGTGTTGTGCAACCACTGCATCTGTCTAATTCCAAACTATTTTCATCACTCCAAAAGGAAACTACTCCCATTCAACAGTTGCTCCCTTCAACATTACTCCTTCCCTTCAGCCCCTGGCAACCACTATCGGCTTTCTGTCTATACAGAGTTACCTACTCTGGCTATGTTGTATAATGTGTAATCAGTATACGACATAACCAGAGTAGATAATATGGAATTATACAATATTAACCTTTTGGTTCATCCATGTTATAGCATGTATCACTATTTCATCCCTTTTATGGCTGAATAATGTCACTGAACTGAACTGAATATTGCCTTATATTGGATATATACCGCATTTTTGTTTAATCCATTCATTTTTGATGTACATTTGTGTTGTTTCTATCATTTGATTACTGTGACTAGGAAGCTGTGAACATTTGTACACAAGTATTTATTTTAGTTCCTGTTATCAGTTCTTTTGAGTATATACCTAGGAGTGGAATTATGGTAGTTCTGTGTTTAACATTTGAGGAACCATCACCTGTTTCCCTTGGCATTTGTACCATTTTACATTTTGACCAGTAGTGTAAAAGGGGTTCCAATTTCTACATGTCCTCATCAACACTTGTTTTCCTTTTTTGGGGGATGGGTTTAATTTGGCTTTATTATAGCCATCTGTACACAAGTATTTATTTTAGTTCCTGTTATCAGTTCTTTTGAGTATATACCTAGGAGTGGAATTATGGTAGTTCTGTGTTTAACATTTGAGGAACCATCACCTGTTTCCCTTGGCATTTGTACCATTTTACATTTTGACCAGTAGTGTAAAAGGGGTTCCAATTTCTACATGTCCTCATCAACACTTGTTTTCCTTTTTTGGGGGATGGGTTTAATTTGGCTTTATTATAGCCATCCTTGGAGAAGGCAGTGGCACCCCACTCCAGTACTCTTGCCTGGAAAATCCCATGGACGGAAGAGCCTGGTAGGCTGCAGTCCATGGGGTCGCTAAGAGTCGGACACGACTGAGCGACTTCTTTCACTTTTCACTTTCATGCATTGGAGAAGGAAATGACAACCCACTCCAGTGTTCTTGCTTGAAGAATTCCAGGGATGGCGGAGCCAGGTGGGCTGCCATCTCGGGTCGCATAGGGTCGGACACGACTGAAGCGACTTAACAGCAGCAGCAGCATAGCCATCCTAGTAAGATGTGAAATGGTATTTCATTGTTATTTTGATTGGCATTTCTGTAATGATCTATGATACTGAGCATCTTTTCAAGTGCTTTTGAGGTATTTGTATACCTTCTCTGGAGAATTATTTATTCAAGTCCGTTATCCATTTTTGAGAGAAGTTTCTCTTTTTGTTGTTAGGTTCTACAAATGCATTATATGTTCTGGATATAGATTCTTATCAGAATTACATTTGCAAGTATTCTTTTCTAATTCTGTAGGTTGTCTTTTCATTTTCTTGATATTGTCCTTTGCACAAATGTTTTTTTTTTTAATGAAATATAGTTTATTATTATTATTTGGTGTCAAATCTGAGAGAATGTTGCTAAATCCAAGGTCAGAAAGACTTTTCCCTAAGTTTTCTTCTGAGAGGTTTTAACTCTTTTATTTTCATCATCTGTCTATTTTGAGTTGATACTTGTATGTGGTATGAAGTAGGAATCCAGTTTTATTCTTTGCATGTGGATATCCAGTTGTCCCAGCATCATTTTTAAAGAGACCATTCTTTCCTTTATTAAAATGGTCTGGCATCCTTCTCATGGTCAGAGTCAAAAGTCAACTGACCATAGATGTCTGGTGTCATTTCACCACTCTCAATTCCATTCCATTGGTCCATTTTTCATTCCTTTTGTGCCAATACTACACTGTTTTGATTACTGTGCCTTTGTAGTAAATTTTGAAATGGGGAAATATGAGTCTTCCAACTTTGTTTTCCATTTTTAAGATTTTCTTTTGGCTATTTGGGGTCTTTTATAATTCCATAAGAATTTTAGGGTCAGCTTTTCCCATTTCTGAAAAAAGGAGGGTTACTTTGATAAGGATTACACTGAATCTTTGCATCACTTTGGATAGTATAGTCATCCCTTGGTATCTGCTAGGTTTTGGTTCCAGTATCCCCTGCAAATACCAAAATTTAACGATAATCCTTGTACAGACAGTATAGTATTTGCATACACTCTACACATACTCTCCCATGTATGGTAAATCATCTCTACGTTACTTGCAATACCTAATGCAATGTAAATTCTATGTAAATAGTTACTGATGATGACACATGCAAGTTTTCCTTTTTGGAACTTTCTAAAATTTTTTTCTTAATTTTTTTTTTTAAGATTTTTATGTTTTTTACCTCAGGCTGCGGCATCAATTAAATAATTTCAGCAGAAAACACCCTAACCCTGAAAATGCTCCAAGTCAGGGGAAAGCAAGGCAGGCCACTGTGCCAGTCCTTCAGGCCTGAGAGCTTGAAACCCATAATTACAATTCTGTGTGAGAAAGATCTGTATTACTCTCTCTGACATTATTAGTTTAGGTTGCTGTCCTCATAGTCACAGCTGATTTAGAATTAAGAGATACTTACGCAGACAACTTTGGAGAAGGCAATGGCAACCCACTCCAGTACTCTTACCTGGAAAAGCCCATGGACAGAGAAGCCTGGTAGGCTGCAGTCCATGGGGTTGCTAAGAGTTGGACACGACTGAGCGACTTCACTTTCACCTTTCACTTTCATGCATTGGAGAAGGAGATGGCAACCCACTCCAGTGTTCTTGCCTGGAGAATCCCAGGGATGAGGGAGCCTGGTAGGCTGCCGTCTATGGAGTCGCACAGAGTCGGACATGACTGAAGTGACTTAGCAGCAGCAGCAGTCAGATAACTTAAAATGCTACCGTGCTCTCTTACTACATAGCAGCAGCTTCTTCCTTCATTAAGTCTTGCCCTAGTTATTGTAAGTTCCTTACTGGATTCTAGAGTATCCACAAAAGTTGATTTTGACAGTATTCACGAGCTCATTAATTACTCTTTTGGAAGGATGGAACCCTAGAGTTCCCTACAGTGCCTGAAATCCCTGATGTACAAATTTTTCTAATCATGATATGTCATTAGCCAGAAGGAAGGAAATTAGGAGGGGAGGGAGTTAGTTGATTTATGGATATTAGAGAGATTATTTTCATTTGGACATGGCGGTTGTATTTGAGGTGCTCATGGTGCCTTCTGTAGATGATTAGTGGCAGTTGGAATTATAATGTGTAAATTCCAGCTTGGAGCTGCAGAGAGACCTTGGAATCTTTTCTTTGGAAGTTACTAAAAATGAAAATGATTTCCTTGAAGTAGAGGCTAAGTCCAAGCATGGCATTTTGTGAAATACTTTGAACTAAGGAGAATCATTCACTTAACTCTTTCAGCAGACATTCCCTCTGTTCCTGCTACTAGTATAATTACTGCTAAGTGATGGAGAGACAAGGTAGTAAAATTCAGTTTACTGCCCCAGGAAACTCACTGTTTTATTAAGATGGACAAGTAGGCAAGTAAAAATGCAGTTTTTATAACAAGGTTTACAGGAGCCCAGACAGAGGAACACAAAAATATTTAAACAGATCAGTGGGGGAAACAACATACTCGGTGAAATTAAAGAAGGAGAAAATGTTGTAGAGAGTAATCTGTGATCTTGGTTCTGTATAGAGAGTTTGAAAAGACTGAGGACTGTAAAATGGTCTGATTTGCAGTGAAAAGATGACAGTTATAATTGAGTAGTTTTGATGGAGATGAAGGACCAAATTATAATGAGTTAGGAGTGAGTGGGTGGCAAAAGAGTTGAAGGAAAAGGGTAAGACAGCCTTTTAAGAATGATGTAGTTAAAAAACAATAGCAGAGTTGTGTAACTCTGCTTTGGAATAGAAGTGATCTAAGTGTTTTTCTAGACTTTGGGAGTGAGTGGGAGGAAAACACATCTGGATGGCCAAGAGTCCCAAAAAGAGGCAGGAAAGATGGTATTAAGAATCCAAAAGGATTAGAGGTTGGGAACTTGGCAGAAGAAAAAGAGTAAGGGTAATGAGAAAGAATTTTGAGATAGAAAGTATTTGAGAATTTTTACCTAAGGATGCCTTATTCTTTCAGTAAAAGGAGAACACAAACTCATATGCTAAAGTTGCTGTAGCATACATTTATGATGATAGTACCATTTGGTTATTTTTTTCACTCTTTTAACAAATATATATTAAGCATCTCCTATGTACTAAGGCACTGTGTGAGATCCTTGGGATTATATCCGTAAACAGAGTCAGCAAAAATCTCTGCTGTTTTGGAGCTTATTTATATGTGAATTGGATGGAGACAGATAAGCAAGTAAATAGTATATTATTGTAAAATAAGCATGAAGTAAATAGAGCAACCTGAGTCTTGGAAACTAAGAAAGCAAATGGGAGGATTACCGAGACATAACTATAATTTTATATTGCATATCAAATTGTAATTTAAGTTACTATTTAATTTCTATACAGCTAGTTATAGACTCTTAGTTAATAAAGAAGAACTTGGGTTTGCTGGAGCCTTTATGTATTTATATTGTAGATAAATGGGAAATAATTGAATATTTATGTTTGAGAGACAGTTTATTAATTTTAGGGCAACTTTAGAATGATACAGTTACTTCAGGGTCTTTAACATGAGAAAAGAGAATTTATGAGGGGGGATCAAAAGTAACAAACTTCTAGTTATATAAAATAAATAAGTCATGAGAATGTAAAGAAAGAAGAGTTGCATGGAGAGGAGGAGGGAGGGCAAAAAACTTAGTTACTGAGTTGAAGATCCTTTTGTAATGAATGAATTGGTGTTTCTTGTTTTTCATTGTTTTATATTCTCATTACCCTTTTTTATTTAAACAGGCATTGGAAAAGTGAAAAGAAAACCTAGCGTGCCAGATTCTGCATCTCCTGCTGATGATAGCTTTGTTGACCCAGGGGAACGTCTCTATGACCTCAACATGCCTGCTTATGTAAAATTTAACTATATGGCAGAGAGAGAGGATGAATTATCATTGATAAAAGGGACGAAAGTGATCGTTATGGAGAAATGCAGTGATGGGTGGTGGCGAGGTAGCTATAATGGACAAGTTGGATGGTTCCCTTCAACTATGTGACTGAGGAAGGCGACAGTCCTTTGGGTGACCATGTGGGTTCTTTGTCAGAGAAGTTAGCAGCAGTCGTCAATAACCTAAATACTGGGCAAGTGTTACATGTGGTGCAGGCTCTTTACCCATTCAGCTCATCCAATGATGAAGAACTTAATTTTGAGAAAGGAGATATAATGGATGTTATTGAAAAACCTGAAAATGACCCTGAGTGGTGGAAATGCAGGAAGATCAATGGAATGGTTGGTCTGGTGCCAAAAAACTATGTTACCATTATGCAGAATAATCCATTAACATCAGGTTTGGAACCATCGCCTCCACAGTGTGATTACATTAGGCCTGCACTTACTGGCAAGTTTGCTGGCAATCCGTGGTATTATGGGAAAGTCACCAGGCACCAAGCAGAAATGGCATTAAATGAAAGAGGGCATGAAGGTGATTTCCTCATTCGTGATAGTGAATCTTCGGTAAGTTGGTTTTCAAAGGTAAATGGAAATAGAGCCCTGGATATTAAAAAGAATAAATGGAAAACCAGAGAGGTTTAGTGGCTTCCATAAAATTAACCAGGTAGTATATTTGTTAACATGTGAAGTTTCTGAGAAAAGTCAATGTTCTTTGCAGGTATATTTATTTTTAGTAAAATATAGCCTTAAACAGGATTATTTGGCCGTGTCTAGTTCTGTTGGTTTTGCCTTCCTGAAATATTTCTGTTGCATTAAACTGAAAAATGGAGAAAATTAAACACTGACTTTTTCACTGAGAATAATGCAGTAAAAGTAAACTGGAAAAACATTTCTTAACTTGCATAATCGGTACACTGTCATCCTTATAATAAAGGAAATCCCTGAATTTAGGAAAAAAATCTATATTTGTTTCTGTATAAATACTTGTTTGGAAGTTGGAATACACTTTTAGGTACCTCAGAAACCCATTTGAACATGCACTGTATTTGGAGGGCATTTACAATAATGATAAATTCTGTTCCCATAGTAGTGAAACAATAAAATTGTAAAACCATAAAAATGAATAAGAAAATAGTTATGTGGGCTCTTGGATACGGTATAGGATTTTAGAATTTGACAGTACTCATTTCCCTTAAAAATGACCTTTATTTTTCCTTGATAAAGGATATCACTACTTTTCTATGACTAGTATTAGCTTTGTGTGTGTATATAGTGTATGTGTGTGCATGTGCGCGCATGTGTGTAAGGGGTGGGGGAAGAGAGAGCAAGATTGAAATTAATTGAACCGCCTGCTGTGAAGTTCAGGAAATGAGGGTCTGTATGTAACCCTGAAGGAAGAGCAGGTGGTTGATGATAGGGAAGAGTAATGGGATTTGTTTTCTGTTCGATGCCTGACCTGGCCCTGGTTTCCAGGACAAGCAGTGGGCAGAAGGGCTAGGAAGGGAGTGACCCTGGAGTGGGTGGTAAATAACCATGAGATGTTTCCAAGAAATCCGCTGTTTGAAACTTTGACAGTAACTGCATAAGAGGGTGATACAGACTATGCAAAAAAATGGTAGTGTTAAAAAAAGAAAAAACCTAAGAAAGTAGCTTGATTGCAGAATACCTTGTATTTTTTTGTAGCATAGATATTAGCCAAAATATACCATTATTTTTAGTAGTAGAAATTTTAAAGTAGAGATCTCAAATAAGCATATTTTGTTTGATTTGCACAGTGTTTTTAATCATTTGAATTCATTGTCAGTATTTAAATATTGGGAGATTTCAAATAAAAGTTTAGACATCAGATTTCCCTTTGAAAATTGGAAGACCTGTTGAGCTGTATTCCTACAGAGCAACAGTTGCAGCTAGTGGCCATGCACTGTTGTTTCCTCTATATAACCACCCTGGCCCTTATTTATATTTCTTTCTTCCCCCTTACAGGCATTTTGATTTTATGACCTCTTAGAGTTTACATTAGTTCTCATTTTTGTGTCCTTCATCTTTGAGAATTCAGAGTATATATCAGCTATTCTGTAAGACAGCTACTGTTTGCTACTAATTGAAAAGGGGTGGATGTCTTGGATTTTCTGCTGTGTTTCTCAGTAATTTGAATGAAGAGAAGATCTTATGAATCAAATGCTAAACTAAAGGATTTGCCATGGCATTAGGGAGATTTTGGTGTCTTAACTGGTTCAGTATTGAATCCTGGCTCTTTTTAACTAGATAGATGATCTTGGACAACTCAGCTTCTCTTCAGCCTTTATTTTTTCATCTGTAAAATGGGTTTGTTTTGAGGCATAAAGGAGATAATTCATGTAAATAATTTAGCATTGTGCCTGGTGTTTAAAGTACTCACATTTTAGCTGTTATAGTTTATATAAAAATGTTAATAGATGTCTTTCAAAATGTTTTTTTCTCTTCTAGCCAAATGATTTCTCAGTATCACTAAAAGCACAAGGGAAAAACAAGCATTTTAAAGTACAACTAAAAGAGACTGTCTACTGCATTGGGCAGCGTAAATTCAGTACCATGGAAGAACTTGTAGAACATTACAAAAAGGCACCAATTTTTACAAGTGAACAAGGAGAAAAATTATATCTTATCAAGCATTTATCATGATACTGCTGACCGAAGTGAACTGCTGTACAGTTATAATTCGTCATGTAATTGAAGACCGAGAAAATGTCAGTCCAGTCATGCTTGACTGGAAATTGCTGTTTCTAACTCTATATGAGAATTGACTATAATACATAAAATATTTTTATTATAATTCAGCCCAGATATATATATATATATACTACATACAGGAAGTTATCTGTATAGAGCAGTTCCTTATCCTTGGTCTTCTGTTTTATGTTTTCTTTGCTCTTCTCTTGCTTCGAATATTAAGGTTTTATATTTTGAAAAAATGATGCAAATCAAAAGTCTTTATATGAAAGAATTTCTTTATTGCCTTTCCTTTGTTTTCTTGTAAGGGCACCACCTTAGTTACTTCTGCAATGGTTTCTATTCATGTAAAATTATTATATCTATTATATCAACATATACCATATGCTAAAATAAATTTCTTGGAGAGTTAATCTTTTCTGTGACTAAATAGCAATAATAAATGGAAATTTTAGACATCCCCCCCCCCCCCCCCCCCCAAACACACCATTATAAATTCTGGAGATTTAAGGAAAGTACCTTCAATATTTTAATAGAAAATACTTCCTAAAACAGTTAAGTAATTAGGAGAAAGTCATGAGATTTAAAAAAATTTCACCAATGCTGCCTAGGCAAATGAATGTTTCCATTCTTTAATATAAACAGACATTTAAGACACAAAATTACTGATTCTAAAATTGAAGTTGTCTAATTCATGAATTTCTTGATTTTGGTGGTTTTAGATTTGTTTTTTAATTCTCTAAATCTTTAAATCATTTAAAGACTTACATTGCCACTGGGTGGCAGCCCTGACTTCTCCCTCTACGCAACAGGAATTAGCAAATATAAACATTTTACAATTTTTAAAATCTTTATTACATCTGCTTTTAAAGCCTTTTAGTTTGTATTTCATTATCTTTCTCAGCCTCACTTTATTTATTAAGATACTTATGAGTAGGCAAGTTTAATGGAAACAAAAGTCACATGCTTACCTTTTTTGGCTGTAAAATCACTTGAATATAAATTGAGGAAAATAGTTTTAAAGTAGTTGTAAAATGACTTTAATTTTAAGCAAACATTTGATGATGCTTTCTTTTTATTCTCTACTTCTTTGTGGTTTCCCCTCCATCCAGTCTTCCTTACTTAAAAAATGTTGGTTGTTTAAAAAAAGAAAGGAGTATGATGGTTCAATTACTACTTTGTATCACAGACATGAGCTATTTATAGCAAACCCTGCTGAGCTGATGTCAAGCATTTTGAGAAAGTGGGAATGAAGTAGCACTGGAAACAATGCATATTTGTGTGCTATAATTAGATTTATAATAACTAGAGAATTCCTAGGAGATCCATGTGTGCCAATAATAGCTATTGTATGCTCTTACTATATGATGGAAACCTCACTGAGAACTACTTTATAGGTTAACATTTTATCAATTTTTTAAAGTCTTAAAACCAATGTTTACATTTTTAAAAACATCTGCATAGCTAGCTAGTAGCAGGACTTGTATTAGAAACCACTTTTCCTCATTCCTAGCCTGTATACTTGTCTTGTGACACATTGGCCTCATTGTACCTGTTTTTAGACTAGGAGGAAAGTCCTGGAAAGAGCAATATTAGAGAAATTTTCTTTCATCTGTGAGGAGATGCTTAGCTTTCAACTTAAATATTCATAACACACGTAACTGCACCACAACCTACTTCTACAAATAACTTCAAATTCTTGGAAGAAGGATTTTCAAAACTTTATATAAGCTCAGTGACAGAAAGCTATTGTTGTATCTGTATTTAGTCAGAAGTCCTTAAGTTCAGCTGAATACATTCACACATACTACACACCTTTGACTATATACTGTAACACCTGGCACCTTTAAAGATGGTGTGTCATAGATAAGATACATCACTTAACATCAGAAGGCTTTAGTGCAATCCATTGTAATTGCTGTAAGAATAAAACACCTAGCTTTGGTTGGTAGAATGATGTCTTCATAGATAAGCGGATAGAGTAATAACCCATAAGTTGTTTCCAGCTTTAATGCTGGAGTTGGTGATGGACAGGGAGGCCTGGCATGCTGTGATTCATGGGGTCGCAGAGAATCGGACATGACTGAGCAGTTGAACTGAACTGAATCTAGAGATGGCAAGCAGGGCCACTACCATCTGTGTAGATATATTTGTGAGGGTTGCAAAAAGGTACATCTTCTCCTGGCAAGACGCCACTTTTGTTGTTAATAAGTCCAGAACTCACCATCACCACCCTTTCCCCATCTTGCAAGATAACCCATTTCAGGATACAACCAAGCAGGAATACAGTGCAACCTACAATGCTTAAAAAAAATAATTGTTACATTTTTTAATGGGGTGGGGAGGGGTTTACATAGAGAGTTTTGGTTTCCTCTGAAAAATGAGAAGCTGGTAACACTGGATTTGAATTCTCACAAGGCATTGGATATACTATGGATGTGCCCCATATTTTTACCAATACATTAAAGATTAACAGCGTAAAACAGTGTTTCCCAACCTTTATCTTAGTTCAAATCTCAAAATGTAGTTACTTCCTGTTTTTCCTTTAACTTGGAGTTTTTGGTTTGGAATCTGGAAACATCATTTTGCAGAAACATTTCAGTTGCAATGTCCAAATTAATAAATTAGGAATAAATATTACAGCATGCTTTAACTTTTGCACTTTAGTATTTTGCTAGTCTTATCTAGATTCTTAAATGTTTTTGAATGGTTTCACAATTGAAGTCACTTATAAAGCAAATCTGATACAGCACAAATGACATCCTCATCTTATGTTTTGAACAGCATCCAATGGACTTTTTGAAAATGCCATGTTACTGCTTCTTGGGAAAATCAGTGTTTTTTCCTATTGCAAGGCAAGGTAGGAAAGCTTCTTCTGAAAAATTGATTCTATTGGCTTTTAACAAGTTTATATGACTTAACTGTCATCTTCTAAACTCTTAACAGACCAGCACACTATGCATACTCTACACCCTAGTTTCTTATTGTTAAATGACCTAAAACCAATGACCGAAGAACTGAAGTACATTTTTCTTGTTTACTGTGAGGGCTTCTTTTGATTTGGAAGTACTAATAAATATAGTTTGCTGAGACTTTAATGAGGACATAAATTGGGCTTAGTGAGGTTTTGAAGAGCAAGAGTTTTCGTTATCACTGGCCCTGTTCACAGAGGTAAACCACCATGTCTTTTAGAGTATGTATGTTGGTTTGAGCACTTATATTATCTCGGATACTTCAGAATTGGCTTGATGCCTACAAAGGATTCACACAAACATTTAGTTTACCTAGGCAATGGCAACCCAGTCCAGTACTCTTGCCTGGAAAATCCCATGGGTGGAGGAGCCTGGTAGGCTGCAGTCCATGGGGTTGCTAAGAGTCCGACACGACTGAGCGACTTCACTTTCACTTTTCACTTTCATGCACTGGAGAAGGAAATGGCAACCCACTCCAGTGTTCTTGCCTGGAGAATCCCAGGGACGGGGGAGCCTGGTGGGCTGCTGTCTCTGGGGTCGCACAGAGTTGGACACGACTTAGGACTGAAGCGACTTAGCAGCAGCAGAGTTTTTAAACGTTTCTTCTCAAGTTACTTTTTTAAGCTGCTTTTAAATCTCCAGGGAAATCTGGTCTCAGTATTTTGAAATAATGTTGCAAATTTTATTTGTAGTTATAGCAGACAAAAAGTACTCAATTTCCTCTCTCCCATGTATTGCTGTGACTTTTGAACAGGAAAACAAACTTATAAGTAGATAAGAATAGACATCTAAAGTAGTTTACTTTAAATAGATTACTTTAAATAGATCTCTGGACTCAGAAAATATATTAAACTCTGTAGAGTATTTGAAGATAGCTTTTGGGAAATTATGGAGACAGGTATATTCCAGAATGAGACTACAGAGTCTGTTAAATACTAGAATGGTTATAATTGATGTTTTTTGAGCATTTGTAGAAGAAATTAGTGATCCCTGAATAAATGTCTTTTCTTGGAAGAAGTTATGCAAACACACTTTTTTACTTGTTTTGATATGTTTTAGACTATAGGTAAGGGGGATGGTATAGAAGACAATTTCATCAGGGCATATGCTAATCACTTGGTGTCAAGATGACAAAAATACTTTTGGGGCAGTTATATCTATGTGTTTAGTTTTGTGTCTGCTTAGGTTTTTGGAGATACTTATCCATCAACCAACCATCCAGCCACCTCACCTCAAATAATTTAATTGCATAGGTGCCAGACCATTCTAATCTAGCAATATGAGAGTGAAGAGAAGGGACATGTTTGTCCAAAAGCTGTACATTTCTCATGATGTAAAGCCTAATGGAGAAGTTCTGTGAAGAAAAACAGAGCAAGATGAGAGTGAGAATGGGGTGTTAATTTATGTAGGATGGTCTAAGGAGATCTCATAAAATTGACATTGAGTGTACTGTGTGCCTCACCTAATCTCTGGTGACTAGCTTTAAACCAGTGAATGAGTGAAAATATAGCAGTCAAAATCATTTGAAAATTACGTTAAGCTCTTCACTGTTACAGATCATTGTTTCTGGTTTTCAAATTGTAAAATTGAATAAAGTGATATTTGTTTTATTTAGGCATGGAACTTTTAATTGCAAAGTTCTATTTTGAATAAGGCCTGATTCTCCATCTTTAGAGGAGTTGTTGGGGAATGTCACATAGAAAAGAATCAGTTATAACTACAGGAAGGAGGACAGTTTGTTGAGAGACTTGAAGGTTTTAATTCATACCCAAAAGAATGAATTGAAGTTAACATTCCTGATGTTCTGCACTGTGGCCAGACAATAAATCAGGCAGGAAATTGAAAAAGTAAAGTATGTTCAGAGGAGGTTGAAAAGGGGCTGCAAGAATCCTGAAAATGACAGCTGGAAAGTGTGTCAGAGTTACATGAGCAGACTCAGTGGAAGCAGGAGTAAAACAATCTAAGACAAGGAAAATTCTACTGTTTAAATACCTACTGTGTTACTTGCAGAAGGAAAAAATAATTGAGATGGGGTTACAATGAAATGTCAGATGTGCTGAAACATGGGACATAGACATTCCGTTGGTTAAAGGGAAGAGGACTCTTTTGTGCTAAGTAGAGCAGGGAAGCATTATTGCAGTTAATTGACCTCAAGGTCTGTGCCAAAGCACCAGGACCTACCTTGAGTTTGCACAACCTTAAGAGTTAGTGCCTCAAATTTTGTGCTCTGGTGCCTCCCTTGCTTCAGTTTAATCCCAGTCCTTGGGGCTCAGAGGGCTTAGGAGTTTCCTCCTTGAGCATCAGTTCCCTTTTCCCTCCCAACTCTGCCTTTCCATAAAAAAAACTATCTCCTTGCTTTTCCTTCCATAATCATTCAAGTGGTAAATAGTATAATAGGAAAACTAATTCCTATTTGTAGACTGTACTTAGGAAATAGCTTTGTTCTTCCAGCGGTTCATCTTCAGACATAGATGACTGATCCTCTTCAACTCTGGAATGCTATGGGAATTAATCTGAGAAGTTCTGGCAGCAGGTTAGTGGATAGTTCAGTTTGGGCTGTTGCATAGACCAACCAACCAACTAATAGATCACAACCGACTGATGAGAAGGTTTAGAGAGGGAAGTTCCTCAAAGAAGAAAAAGGCATGGTCAGAGTCAGGCATGTCCAGGCAAGGGTAGTGGCTAGCAGGTGAGGCACGGCCCTGCAGAAATTCTCAACCAGTGGCATGACCCACGCAGAGGTTGATGATCTGAGCTCCTCGTTGATTCATGGGAGAGTCCTGAGATGAACTGTCATTCAGAAGCATTGGTAGCATTCAAAAAGGTAGCATTACCCTTCAGTGCCCCAGAAGTCTGCTGAGCAGAGTTCAGAGTCTTTGCAGTGGATTGTGAAGGACTGGCAGGCAATACTGCCTTGTCAGCATAGCAGTGTTGGGCAGGGATCTTGATAGGACTCATGTCCAGACTTTGTTTTATTTAGGCATGGAACTTTTAATTGCAAAGTTCTATTTTGAATAAGGCCTGATTCTCCATCTTTAGAGGAGTTGTTGGGGAATGTCACATAGAAAAGAATCAGTTATAACTACAGGAAGGAGGACAGTTTGTTGAGAGACTTGAAGGTTTTAATTCATACCCAAAAGAATGAATTGAAGTTAACATTCCTGATGTTCTGCACTGTGGCCAGACAATAAATCAGGCAGGAAATTGAAAAAGTAAAGTATGTTCAGAGGAGGTTGAAAAGGGGCTGCAAGAATCCTGAAAATGACAGCTGGAAAGTGTGTCAGAGTTACATGAGCAGACTCAGTGGAAGCAGGAGTAAAACAATCTAAGACAAGGAAAATTCTACTGTTTAAATACCTACTGTGTTACTTGCAGAAGGAAAAAATAATTGAGATGGGGTTACAATGAAATGTCAGATGTGCTGAAACATGGGACATAGACATTCCGTTGGTTAAAGGGAAGAGGACTCTTTTGTGCTAAGTAGAGCAGGGAAGCATTATTGCAGTTAATTGACCTCAAGGTCTGTGCCAAAGCACCAGGACCTACCTTGAGTTTGCACAACCTTAAGAGTTAGTGCCTCAAATTTTGTGCTCTGGTGCCTCCCTTGCTTCAGTTTAATCCCAGTCCTTGGGGCTCAGAGGGCTTAGGAGTTTCCTCCTTGAGCATCAGTTCCCTTTTCCCTCCCAACTCTGCCTTTCCATAAAAAAAACTATCTCCTTGCTTTTCCTTCCATAATCATTCAAGTGGCAAATAGTATAATAGGAAAACTAATTCCTATTTGTAGACTGTACTTAGGAAATAGCTTTGTTCTTCCAGCGGTTCATCTTCAGACATAGATGACTGATCCTCTTCAACTCTGGAATGCTATGGGAATTAATCTGAGAAGTTCTGGCAGCAGGTTAGTGGATAGTTCAGTTTTGGGCTGTTGCATAGACCAACCAACCAACTAATAGATCACAACCGACTGATGAGAAGGTTTAGAGAGGGAAGTTCCTCAAAGAAGAAAAAGGCATGGTCAGAGTCAGGCATGTCCAGGCAAGGGTAGTGGCTAGCAGGTGAGGCACGGCCCTGCAGAAATTCTCAACCAGTGGCATGACCCACGCAGAGGTTGATGATCTGAGCTCCTCGTTGATTCATGGGAGAGTCCTGAGATGAACTGTCATTCAGAAGCATTGGTAGCATTCAAAAAGGTAGCATTACCCTTCAGTGCCCCAGAAGTCTGCTGAGCAGAGTTCAGAGTCTTTGCAGTGGATTGTGAAGGACTGGCAGGCAATACTGCCTTGTCAGCATAGCAGTGTTGGGCAGGGATCTTGATAGGACTCATGTCCAGACTGAGCTAAATATCTTAAGATCTCAAAGACTGGTGAACAACTCTCCTTCCCCTACAGCCTAACTAAATGAGTCTTGTTTTTTCTCCCATTTTCTGTTCACTTAACTCTTTCTTACTTACCTTCTCAGTTTGTTTTCCTTTGATTTTTCCATTCTTGAGCCTTGCCCATGCCATTCTCTCAGTTGGAATGCTTAACTGCAAACGTATGTCTCCTACCCAAATCTAAATGGGTACATCCTTGAAATGCCATAACTGTCTGTTCTCTCAAGCCCTTGCTAATCTAGATCATTCACTGTTTTATGTCCCTCGTACACATTGCGATCCCTCTTTTGGTGCTAATTGGGAGGCAGTAAGGTGAGTGAAAAGAACTTGGAGTTAGGCAGATCTCTGTCAAAATTCCTGTCTCTGTCTAGCTCTGGGGGTCTACAGTAAACTTTCAGGTGTGTCCTCATTTGACAAGTAGGGAATCAAATCTTGAAAGACTTAAACCGTATATATACTATATATATAATGTGGGGATTGAGGAGACGGTGCAGCAAGTGTTCTTGACCATTATGTATTTAAAAAATACAGTAATGCTTATTGTGTACTTACTTTGCCAGATCCTGTCCTGAATGTGCTGTCTCATATAATCCTCACAAGAGCCTTATGAATTAGGTACTGTAACAATTTTTTCCAGTTTGCAAAGGAGGACATTAAAACAGATTGCTTAAAAGAGCTGGCTAAAAAAAACACAGTTAGTAAATGGCGAAGCCCAAACGCCAACCCAGACAGGCTCCAGAACCCATGCTTTTGACGACCCTCTTAATAGGTGTCACCAGCTAGAAGCCTTTCTTTGCTGATCCAGGGTCCAAACTGAAAGATGGGCAGCCTACAAAGGTCCAGCCAGTAAGAGCAAATAATCCCTAATGAATTTATTGTTAATACAAATGGTTGTGAAGACCTATTGTGTTCCTGGCACTGTGCTAATGTGCTTTGTCTGCTTTCTTTAATTCCCACAACTATTATGCAAGACATTGTTTTATAAAAATGAGGCTCATGGAGTTGCTTTCTTCCCCTTCACATCAAGAGAGCACTACTTTTTCCAATCCACTCCTCGGCCTACAACAGTCTAACTTCTGATCGAAGTTCTGATCTGGAACTCCTCTTACTGAGATTACAAATGACCTTCTAAGTGACATAAATCTTGGAGACATTTTTTTGATGATCAAGTGACCTTCTGCACTCCTGCTTGGTGACCACCCCTTCCCTGATTGTTTCCAGGACCATAGTTTGTTCTAGAACCACCTTTCTGACCTATTTATTTCCCCGTATCTTTCTATGCCATTTTTCTTTTGCCAGTTGATTCTTAAATGCTGATCAAGAGCATATCCACCCACCTCCTTAATCTACATGCCCTCCCTGAATGTTCTCACCACTTCTAGCCTCAGCTACCCCTGAAATGCTGAAGGTAGGGGAAATGGTGCCATACCCGGACACTGATAAACTGAGACAAAGATTGTTTACGTTTGGAAGACCCCCAGTCCTTAGGAGCACCTCAAGTGTAAGTGTATCAAACTGAACACATGCACACTTTTTCTATACCATCCCCAACCCGACTACATTGGTGCCACCTCACCCCACCTTCCTTAACATTATTTAGGTTAAGCTGCTGTCACCACCTAGTTACTCAAACCTAGGGCCTGAAAATCATGTTTGCCTCCTCGTCCTCCTCCCCCTCCTCCTCTTCCATGTCTAGGAGCTGTCAATTCTACCTCCAGGTTTTGAATTTATTCGCTTCTCTCTGGAGACATGGGAAAACCTAGTGGAAGCCACCATCTCTCACCTGACTGACCAAAATACCTCCCTCCTCACCTACCAGCCTCCAGTCTGGCCACTTCTGCTCTTTTCTCCACCCTAGTCACAAACTCAAACTCAAATACAGAGGATGATGTGATCAGATTGGAGCTCCTTTAACCCCCATTGCCTCAGGATAAACTCAGTGCTCCTCCACAAAGCATTCAAAGCTCTCTCAAATTCTGTTTTTGTCTGCCTTTGAGCCCCATTTCTTGCTGTTCCAACCTGGTTCTCTAGTTGCACCAAGCTGCTTGTGATTTCCCAAACACACTATAGCTGGCTGATCTTTTTTAGCATTTAATACTCAGCCCTAAAGTCACCTCCTCCAGGAAGTCTTCTCTGACCCCCTAGGCTGGGTTAGGTGTTTCTGTTTAATGCTCCTAAATTCCTTTGATGACATTTCTGTCACTTCATTTCCAATATTGATTTGTGATTATCCTCATGTCCATTTTCCCCACTAGTTTGAAAGTTTGTGGTTGAGGTCAGGAACCATTAATTTCCAGTATCTAGCATATATAAGCCCTTAGTGAATGGCAGTTGAATGAATAAATAACTTTCCTAAGGTTATATTGCAAATAGTTTCTGACACTGTAACTAAAATGTAGCACTCTAAAATTCACGTTCTTTTTACCAATGCATTTGCACATGTAGAGTATTTAGAGACTTTAAAAAGCTGACATTTTAAGGGGCCAAACCTTATAAGATTTCCTTTCAATTAAAAAAAATTAAAATTTTCAATAATACAATCATATGGTTCAGTAATCAAACAATATAAAAAGTTAATAGCGCCCACAAGAGTTGAAAGCAGAATCTCAGGATATTTGTATGTCTGTTCAGAGCGTCAGTATATTCACAGTAACTAAGATGTGGAAGCAACTCAAGTGTCAATGAATGGATAAGCATAATGTGGTATATGGAACATAATTCAGCTGTAAAAATGAAAGGATTCTATAATAAGCTACAAAATGGGTGAATCTTGAGGACGTTATACTGTTTGACATAAGCAAGTCACAGAGAAGTATTGCAGGATTCCACTTAGACAAGGTACTTGGAGTAGTCAAAATTGTGAAGACAGGAAATATAATGGTGATTTCCAGGGGGAGGGGGCAAAGGGGAGTTACTGTTAAATGAGTATAGAGTTTCAGTTTTACAAGATGAAAAGAATTATGGGGATAGATGGTGGTAATGGTTGTATAACAATTTGGATGTATTTAATACCACTGACTGTATATGGAAAAATGGTTAAGATGGTAAATTTTATGTGTATTTTACCACAATAAAAACAGTTTTTAAAATTCCCCAAACGAAAGTTACTGGAAAGAGTCTGGTTCCCATTTTTCTCCTCCCATCTTCCCAGTTCCTACTCCCTTTGCCCCAAGATAAACAGCCTTGGTAGTTTCTCTATCTCCTTCCAGGTTTTCTTTTTGCAAATGCAAACAAATATGAAGCTATATATTCTTCATCTCCTGACTTTCAAAAAGATATTTAAAAATAATTTTGAAAAATCTCTACTTCTAAAGTGGAGATGTAGCAAAAAATGCACCCACCTCCAATGAACTCACAAGAGGGAGCCTTGTGAAAAAGAACAGCTATTTGATGAGAGGGACAGATAATCTTGCCTGCTACTGCCAAGGAGACCTCTAGAGGTCCATCCAGGGTCCCCCAGGTTAGAGCCTGTGATCCAGGCAGATTTTTTATTTTTTTAAAAAGATAACTAATAATAACTTTATTTACATTTAGGATCTTAGTTCCCCGACTAGGGATCAAATCTGTGCTCCCTGCAGTGGAAGTACAGAGTCCTAACACTGGACACCAGGGAATTACCCCCACCACGCTGATTCTTAAGCTTCCCAGGTACCTTTTCTCTGGAACTCTCCTAGGCCACTCCCACTTGACGCAATATCTAGGTTTAGGCAGAAAGGAGGGTGCTGCACAGCCCGCCTCTTCAATGCTGTCCAGGCTGGCTCCTCTTTCCAGAACAATTCAGGCTTTACAGCAACTCAGACTCAGCTCCAACATCTGTGTCCCGAAGCAAGGATGGCTGAGATGGAAAGCACACTTCATTCTGAAAGGAGACAACATTCCAGGTCAAGCTGAGTCTGCCAAACACCGACCCTCAAAATGATTCTAGAAGAAATCAAGACAAGTCTTATCGTGTTGTTTTCCTACGCCTTGATTCCTTGTTTGTTTGCGGGTAAGTGTTAATTAGAATACTGCCAATAGTCTGGGATTCAACTATAGGTTAAGAAACTGAAAAAAGCTTTCCCAGGGTTTGGGGTTGTAATATATGCATAGATCACCTTATGTCTGTTTTTAAAAAGGTTTTTCACTTCCTAATCCTCCATCCCCACAAAGAAAAGGCCTGCATTCTATTAAGAAACTTCTCTTAAATTCCACAGAGCAATCTAGAAAGATAAAGCATCAAAACAAATAGTTTGAAGGTGAGCAGAGATCCATATGCATTTTATTATTCATTTCATTATCGAGTTTTAAAAGCCACAAAATAGTATTATCTCAGTCTTTCTGTTTGTGCCTCAGAAATATTCTCTGTAAGGAGAGGTTTAAGTGAAATAAAGATTCTAACAAAACACAGTCGAAGAAGAAGACATACTTTGCAACCTTAATATTGGGTCTAAGATGTAAAAATTGGATCCCTCTCCTGGTCAGGCACTCTGTAACATTTTAAAAAGTATTTGGTTGGGAGCGTTTTGCCTGCCAGTTAAGATTACATAATTTTCTCTGCTCGTTTCTGGCTGCTTGCACCTACATGTTTCATTGTTATGAAATCACAGTTCTTTTGCTTTTGATGTTTCTTCCTGTCAGCATTAAGAGAAATTTCTAATTTGAATACATCCAGGTACTAGACACTTTGCACTGTTAATGGGTGTATTGAATACTTTCTTTTTCATACTTTATTTTCTTTTTAGGGGGTAACATTGAGAATTAATCATCTAGTTAGTTTAAATCAGGTAACAAATCAGTGCCAAGGTGACTAGCAGATGTTTGGAGTTGACTTAAACATCAAATATATGCCTGTGTAGCTCACAGCCCTTCATAGCTCTGTGTCTCAGCACGTGACATGTAAATTTGCTCTTTGTTTCGTGACCCACTGTATTTAGGCCCCAATCCTCTTTCTCACAGTTCCTTGTAAACAAGTATAGACCACAGGCAGCTGTTATCTTCACATTTGTCATGTAACCCCCTCATTTCCTCCTCCTGGACTTTATTATTGTTCTTCTCCACCAGAAGCTCGATCTCTAGTTCCTTACCCTACCCCAAACCCATCATCCCATCATCATTCCAGGTGGGAAGCTGCTCCTGCAGAACCTTACCAGACCTCTCTCTTTTGACCCTTGACCCCATGTATTCTATTTCAATGTGTTATTTCTGTTTCCTACACTGTCCTGAAGGCAGGGCCTAGGCATCTTTCCTGGTGTCCCCATGGCCCCTAGCATAGGCTAAGCGTGTTGGTTGATTGGTTAGTTAGTTGATCGATTGATTAGTTGGTGGGACAAACAAGTTGCCAGGAAACTACTCCTGCGCTAAGCCAAAGGGAGAAGATGGGGAGGCTGAATGAGAAGAGGAAAAGCCAGCATATTTTTCCTAATTATTTTTTAACAAGAAATTTATGTGTGTTTTTTTTTATCCCCTTGACTCATTTGTTAATTTGACATTTTCTTCAATGAGGCAGTCCAGCCTTTTAAGGAAAACTATTTTAAACCATCCTGGAGGTGAGTACTCTTCTGATACCTGTAAACTTGCACAGAAAAACAAATGAAAACAGCCACCACTATCCACCACTATCCTTGTCTCTCCTTGCTCCCCTCCCCCTCCAAAAAAAAAAAAAACAGTGGCAGAAGCCACAAGGATGTCAGAGTGAGAAGGACCTATGGGTGAGTCTTGATTTTTATCACTTGCTAGTTCAGTGAATGTATCACATCACTTCAATTTCCTTGTCTGTAAAATGGTCAAAATAGCTACCTTGTGGTTGAGAGGTGTCAAACGAGATTATGCAAACAACGGCACTCTGAAGATGTCAGGGTGCCTACCCCATGTTACTTACCATCTGTTGATTGTGCAAACTGGTGGTGGTGTCAGCAAATATTTCCTTTAGCTGAGGTTACCTTTATGCAATTTTGATCATTTCCTCTGAATTGTATAGAAGCCTGAAATGATTTCAGCAACATCTAAATGAACTATTACTTACTCTAGATCCTTGGGAGAGATGGGTAGAGTTCTTGCTCTTTTATAGAATTATTTTGCCTTGCCCTGTCCCTTTCAAGTAATTTGTGTGATTCAAAAAACTGATTCCCACTACCAGTAATAATAGTAATAAAAATAGCAACAACGATGACCATCACAACTGCCATTTATGAGCACACACTGTGTGCTAGATTAGTAAAAACTTTCTCTTGACATCTCACATCAGTCCTGCAAAGCAGGTGATATAATCTCCATTTATGGGCGAGGAAACAGACTTAGAGAGGTTCAGTTAGTCACACAAGTGTATACATCTTGTAAATTGGAGAACTGGGATTTGATCCTGGTTTGGGTGCCCACAGAGCCTGTGCCCTTTTAGTTCTCTGCAGAGGAAGCTGGCACATAAGCAGGACAGGAAAATGTTGGAGGGACAAAGTGAAAGTAATAAAGAAGATGCTTCTACCTTTTCTGACACATTTGCCAGAAGGGCAACTGAGGTAAACGTGATAGAAGAGGATACAAATGAGGGGAATTGACAGCAGACCCCATGAGGGGAAAGCTAGTATGGAGTCATGCAAGGTTTTCTGCTGGGGAAATTTGCCTGAGGACTTTGTGGTTGGCATAAACCTCAGAAGGGCACACAGGTCTAATGTGAATAGGAACTGTTGTTAAGTTGATCAGTCATGTCTGACTCTTCACGACCACGAACCCGTGGACTGCAGAACATCAGGCTTCCGTGTTCTTCACTACTTCCCAGAGTTTTCTCAAACTCATGTCCATTGAGTTGGTGATGCCATCCAACCATCTCGTCCTCTGTCATCCCCCTCTCCTCCTGCCTTCAATCTTTCCTAGCATCAGGATCTTTTCTAGTAAGTTGGCTGTTCGCGTCACATGGCCAAAGTATTGGAGCTTCAGCTTCAGCATCTGTCTTCCAGTGAATATTCAGTGTTGAATTCAAATCAGACTTGAAATCCTTTAGATTTGACTGGTTTGATCTTTCTTCTGTCCAAGGGATCCTCAACAGTCTTCTCTAGCACCACAATTCAACAGTATCAATTCTTCAGCACTCAGCCTTCCTTATGGTCCAGCTCTCACATGCATTCATGACTACTGAAAAAACCATAGCTTTGACGATATGAACCTTTATCCAGAAGGTAATCTCTCTGCTTTTTAATATCCTGTCTAGGTTTGTCATAGCTTTTCTTCCAAGGAGCAAGCATCTTTTAATTTTACGGCTGCAGTCACCATCTGCAGTGATTTTGGTGCCCCCCAAAATGAAGTCTGTTACTGTTTCCATTGTTTCCCATCTATCTGCCATGAGGTGATTGGACTGGAGGCCATGATCTTAGTTTTTTAAATATTGAGTTTTAAGCCTGCTTTTCCACTCTCTCACCTTCATCAAGAGGCTCTTTAGTTCCTTTCCACTTTCTGCCATAAGGGAGGTATCATACACATATCTGAGGTTACTGATATTTCTCACAGCAATTTTGATTCCAGCTTCTACTTCTTCCAGCCCAGCATTTTGCATGATGTATTCTGCATATAAGTTAAATAGGCAGGGTGACAATATACAGCCTTGACATTACTCCTTTCCCAATTTGGAACCAGTCCGTTGTTCCATGTCTAGTTCTAACTGCTGCTTCTTGACCTGCATACAGGTTGCACAGGAGGCAGATAAGGTGGTCTGGTATTACCGTCTCTTTGAGAATTTTCCACAGTTTGTTGTTATCCACACAACCAAAGGCTTTGGCATAGTCAGTGAAGCAGAGGTAGATGTTTTTATGGAATTCTCTTGCTTTATGATCCAACAGATGTTGGCAATTTGATCTCTGATACCTCTGCCTTTTCTAAATCCAGCTTGCACATCTGGAAGTTCCCAGTTCACATACTGTTCAAGCCTAGCTTGAATGATTTAAGCATTACCTTGCTAGCATGTGAAATGAGTACAGTTGTGTGGTAGTTTGAACATTGTTTGGCATTGCCTTTCTTTGAGATTGCAATGAAAACTGACTTTTTCCAGTCCTGTGGCCACTGCTGAGTTTTACAAATTTGCTGGCATATTGAGTGCAGCACTTTCACAGCTTCATCTTTTAGGATTTGAAATAGCTCAGCTGGAATTCCATCACCTCCGCTAGATTTATTCATAGTGATGCTTCCTTAGACCCCTTTGACTTCATACTTCAGGATGTCTGGCCCCAAGTGAGTGATCACACCATTGTGGTTATCTGGGTCATTAAGAACTTTGTGGTTAGTTCTTCTATGTATTCTTGCCACCTCGTCTTAATATCTTCTGCTTCTGTTATATCCATACCATTTCTATCCTTTATTGTGCCCATCTATGCATGAAATGTTCCCTTGTTGTCTCTAAGTTTCTTGATGAGGTCTCTAGTCTTTCCCATTCTATTGTTTTCCTCTGTTTCTTTTCATTGTTTGCTTTAAGAAGGCTTTCTTATCTCTCCTTGCTACTCTTTGGAACTCTGCATTCAGATGGGTATATCTTTCCTTTTCTCCTATGCTTTTCGCTTCTCTTCTTTTCTCAGCTATTTGTAAGGCCTCCTCAGACAACCATTTTGCCTTTTGCATTTCTTTTTTTGGAGAATGATTTTGATCACCGCCTCCTATACAATGTTACGAACCTCTGTACATAGTTCTTCAGGCAGTCTGTCTATCAGATTTAATCCCTTGAATCTATTTCTCACTTCCACTGTATAATCATAAAGGATTTGATTTAGGTCCTACCTGAATGGTCTAGTGGTTTTCCCTACTTTCTTCAACTGAAGTCTAAATTTTGCAATGAGGAGCTCATGGTCTAAACTGCAGTTATTGCCTAACTCTTCTTTTCACTTACTGTACAGAGCTTCTCCATCTTTGGCTGCAAAGAATATAATCAACCTGATTTCAGTATTGACCATATGGTGATGCTCCTGTGTAGTGTCATCTCTTGTGTTGGAGGAGGGTATTTGCCATGACCAGTGCATCCTCTTGGTAAAACTGTTAGCCTTTGCCCTGCTTCATTCTGTACTCCAAGGCCAAATTTGCCTGTTACTCCAGATATCTCTTGACTTCCTACTTTGCATTCCAGTCCCCTATGATGAAAAGGACATCTTTTTTTGGTGTTAGTTCTAGAAGGTCTTGTAAGTCATCATGGTACCATTCAACTTCAGCTTCTTCGGCGTTAGTGGGGCATAGACCTCGATTACTGTGATATTGAATGGTTTGCCTTGGAAATGAACTGAGATCATTCTGTCATTTTTGAGATTGCATCCAAGTACTGCATTTCAGACTCTTCTGTTGACTATGATGGCTACTCCATTTCTTCTAAGGGATTCTTGCCCACAGTAGTAGATATAATGGTCATCTTAATTAGATAGGAATCAGAGGAGAAAAAAATTCAGGCTGAGGCCAATTTCACCGAACCAAGATTTGGTTCACGTATTTGGTTTTCTTTCATTCTAAATTTTTGAACATCCACTATGTGCCAGTTTCTGGATTAGGTGCTGATTAAAGATGAACAAACCAGAGTCTCCTGTCTTCAGGGAACATAAGAGCCTACTGGGAAATACACTCAAGTCTTTAGGGATTCATCATTCATATTCTTTTTAACTGAAATATAGTTTTTATAATTTTGTGTTAATTACTCCTGGATAGCACAGTGATTCAGTTGTACATATACATATGTACATTCTTTTTGAATACTCTTTTCCATTATGGTTTATCACAGTATATTAAATATAGTTCACTGTGCTGTACAGTAGGGCCTTGTTGCTTATCCGTTCTATCTATAAAACCTTACATTGCTAACCCCAGACTCCTACTCCACCCCTTCCCCCATCCCCTCCCCCTTGCCAACCACCATTCTGTTCTATGTTTGTGATTCTGTTTCTGTTTCATAGACCGGTTTTTAGTGTCATGTTTTAGATTCCAAGTAAAAGTGATATCATATATCATTCCTAGTTTTAACTATCTTTCAGGCCTTAGCAGTAAGATCTAGGTCAGTGGTTCTCAATCTCAAGTGCACACTGGAATCACCTGGAGCACTTTTAAAAATACAAACTTTCACTTTTCACTTTCATGCATTGGAGAAGGAAATGGCAACCCACTCCAGTGTTCTTGCCTGGAGAATCCCAGGGAAGGGAGAGCCTGGTGGGCTGCCATCTATAGGGTCGCACAGAGTCGGACACGACTGAAGCGACTTAGCAGCAGCAGCAGCCAGGATTTCACAGCCAGAAATATGACTTACTTAATCTAGGGTGTTGCCTTGGCTCTGAGATTTTTAAAAACTTCCTGGGCCAGACTCCTTAGAGAAGTGGTTTATTCTGTAACTGGGAAGAGAAAATACAAGTTTGGAGCATCTTGTGGTGACGAAGGAAGTGCTCAAAATAGGATGAGGGCCAAGATGCCACAAGTATCCTGGATTGGAACCTGGGATGGAAAAAGAGTATCAGTGGAAAATTTGGCAAAATCCAAGTGAAGCCTGGAGTTTAATTAAAAGTAATGTACCAAAAAAAAAAAAAAAAGTAATGTACCAATGTTAGTTTCTTAGTTTTGACAAGTATATCATGACTATATTAGGTGTTAGCATCAGGGGAAGCTGAGTGAAGGGTTTACAAGAACCCTGTACTTACTGTCTGCACTTTTCCCTATAAATCTAAAATTATTCTAAAAATTAAAAGTCTGTTAATGAAAATAACATGAAAAAAAGAGAATGAGAGATGAAAGTAAGTCAAAAGCCCACAAAATACAAAATAACTCCCAATAACCGAAGATGGAACAATTTGAGTAACATAATCAACATTGATAGTATTTTCTATGAGTCCACACTGTATATTACAAATCTCCACAAATGGTAGACCGGGAAGAACTCTTCCTTACAAAATTCCAGTTAACACATGAAAAACCACTACTAGAACATCATAGCAATAATTATTGCAAGTATCATCCACCAAGAAATACAAAAATTAACGGAAAAAAGTTTGAGGAGAAAGAATATTTGCACAGTATCACAGTATCTCCCCTAAATTATTTATTAATTATAAAGGGGAAAATGCTAATTTTATAGTGAAGACACTGCCTTAACCAAGTGGTCAAGGGTAACTCCACCAGTCATAACATATGTTAACATCATATACTCCCTGTGAGTACATGGCCAAAATGTACAACCTTATCAAATCATGAAAAAATGTGAAACGAACCCAAACTGAGGAATATCGTACAAAACAACTGACCTGTACCTGTCAAAAATGTCAAGGCAAGACTAAAGACAGACTGGAGAAGACTAAGATATGACAACTAAGTGTAGGACCTGGATTGGTTCCTGAAAAAAGGAAAAAGGAAGGAAGGAAGGGAGAGAGGAAGGAAAGCAGGAAGAGAGAAAGAAAGAAAGAGATTAGGGGAAAATTTGGTGACATTCAGCTAAAACCTGAGGCTTCATTGTGGATGTTGGGCCAATGTTACTATCTTCCTTTTCATATTTGTTCCCTAGTTATGTACATGTGAAAAACTGACTGAAGGGTATATGGGAGCTCTCTGTTCTATTTTGCAACTCTTCTGTTAAGTCTGAAATTATTTCAAAATAAAACTTAAAAAGCCTCTTCCCCAATGATTCTAATGGGCAGCCAAGATTGAGAAGGGTTAGTTTAACCTCTATATATACCAGTGCTTCTCAAACTTTAATGTTTATGAATTACCTAGTGGTGGGAGGTGTCTTGTTAAAATGCAGATTCTGGTTCAGTAGGGCATAGGTTGCAGGATTTTGTGCTGCTGCTGATCCAGACCACACTTCAAGATCCTGAAACAATAGACTACTTTCCTGAGGCATGAACTGGTTTGCATACCTTTTGAAGCTGGGATGTGGATACCAGTTACTAGGCAGCGAGTGATGCCAGCAACTTGTTCAGCAGCCATGTCCTAGCTCAGCCTTGCTCTTTGTTCAGATCACATACAAGGGAATTCTCTTGAAATAATCTACTGTAATTGAGATACATGTCATGTCAGTTTGCAGTACCAGTATCCCCTAAAGTGCAAGCCCCTTGAGGTGGTAGTCAAAATGATGATCTCCGAGTGATATCCACATTCTTTTTCAGAAAACATTTATTTGACTGTGTGGCTTGTGGGTTCTTAGTTCCCTGACCAGGGGTTGAGCCCCTACCCTCTGCATTGGGAGCACAGAGTCTTAACCACAGGACCACCAGGGGAATTCAAGATATCCATACTCTAATTCCTGGAAACCAGTGGATATGTTACCTCCTGTGGAAAAAGAGATTTTTTTTTTCCACATTAAGATGTGATTAATGTTATGGGATTTTGAGATTAGGAGATTATCCTGGATTATTGGTTGGGCCCAATCTAATCATATGAGTCCTTCATAGCTTTCCTGGATCCAGGGAGAAAGGGATGGGAGGACAGAAAAAGAGACAGGAAAAATTTGAAACATGAAAGGGACTTAACCAGCCATTGTTGGCTTTGAAAATGGAGGAAAGAGGGGCCGTGCGCAAGAAGGTGGGGGTTTTTTCCCAGCAACTGGAAATGGTAAGAAACAGTCTTCTTCTTCTTCTTCTGCCAGTGCCTTGATTTTAGCTCAGTTAGACCTGATTCAGATTCCTGACCTATGGAACTGGACAATAATAAATCTGTGTTGTTTTGAGATACTGCCTTTGTGGGAATTTATTACAGTGCAATAGAAAATGAATAGGCCACAAGAAAAAGGGATCAGCTTCATGAATGCAGCTCTGTGCAAAAAATGTTGCTTAGCTAGTTTTGCCACACTGAGCACTAAAATCTTAATAGTCAGGTCACAGTCTCCCAGCTCAAGTTTTTGTTGGAAACACAATCCAAGAGGCTCCACCCCATGGGCCTTCTTGAGATACTGAGTCAGATGGTTAAAAGAGAGTAATTCTCTATAGTGACAAGAGCATAACTATTCAGAGGAACCAAATGACCAGAAGATATTCCAACATCTCACTCCAGCTCTGGTGAGATTCTCATCCAGTGTGACTGAGCAGAAAACTCTTCCCCATTTTGCACCCTCCTCCCTGTGGCTAATGTGTCTTTCCCATTCACACTACAAGCTTACTCTCCCCTTCCCCCTTGACTGTATTTTTTTTCAGTACTTTTTAAAAGTCTTTATTGAATTTGTTACAATATTACTTTTGTCTTACATTTTGTGTTTTTTGGCTGTGAGAGCTGTGGGATGTTAGCTCCCCAACCAGGGATGGAACCTGCACCTCTTGCCTTGGTCAGTGAAGTCTTAACCACTGGACCACCAGGGAAGCCCCTTAACTGTATTCTTTGTTTTTGTATTTGCTTATTTACATCAGGGAGAGTGTCTGTTAACTGGTTCCTTCAGAGACTTGACTTCAATACATATTACTCCTGGCTGTTAGATGACATTTCTTGTTAATGAGATTGCTGGGTGGATGACAAAGTTTTCTTTTTCTTCATTGAATTGTGTTCTAAGGACCGCCATGTGCCTTCTCAAACAATTGGAGGAGATTTTAAAACCTTTCATAGGTGAAAGGAGTCACTCTCGCTTAGAGTTGAGCTGAAATAAGAGTTCCTATTAGTGTCCTGGCATAAAACGGATCCTTCCTCATGTAGTGCCACCTTAGTTTTTTTTGTTTTTGTTTTTTTTAATTTAAAATTTTGGCTGCATGGCATATGGGATCTTAGTGCCCAGACCAGGGACTGAACCTGTGCCCCCTGCCTTGGAAGGTAGATTCTTAACCACTGGACCATCAGGGAAGTCCTCTGCCATACTTTCTATGTAACCCAATTAAACATACCCTGGCATCAGTAGTCCACTGGCATTATTGATTTTCCATCTCATTCCCAGTGTGTGTGCTACATAAACTACAGTGAAACAAAGATAGAATTTGGAATATACTATACAAGTGGAATAAAGATATTGAAGATGTTGCTTATAGGGCTCAGAAAGAAGCAGTAATTTTCATTTTAATATGGAATTAGACAGTATTTTTCTGATAGTGGAGTTAGATTTGAAATTTCACAGCTAGGTGAAGACAGTTACACAAGTGCAAACTGTGGCATCGCTTAATGGAGTGACCTAAAAGTTGGGACATTTGCTGTTGTCCTGCCTGTGTGCCCTTCATGAAGAAAGACATATCCAGAAATTCAACCTCAGAGTGTCTTCCTTAAAGCCTTGGTAAGTGCCCTAATCACTGGGACAGCTAATCATTAGGTCTCTCTCCCTAAACAGGTTTCCCTGCAGATTTGATTGACTACACTCAGTTATACAGCTTTCCTAGATGCATTCCATCCTGTTTGAGTTTATCCTATCATGGTCTTTTAAACTGTATCCTGTCATTCAGATAATCAGAACCAGTGTTAATTTTTTTAGGTGTAATGACATTGTATTTTTTAACTGAAAATTTGAGGTTAAAGCGTCTGCCTCCAATGCGGGAGACCCGGGTTCGATCCCTGGGTGGGGAAGATCCCCTGGAGAAGGAAATGGCAATCCACTCCAGTATTCTTGCCTGGAGAATCCCATGGATGGAGAAACCTAGAAGGTTACAGTCCACAGGGTTGCAAAGAGTCGGACACGACTGAGTGACTTCACCTCATTAGAAATAAGTGGGCTTTCCTGGTGGCTCAGATGGTGAAGAATCTGCCTGCAATGCAGGAGACCCTGGTTCAATCCTTGGGTCAAGAAGATCCCCTGGAATAGGAAATGGCAACCCAATCTAGTATTCTTGCCTGGAGAATCCCATGGACAGAGGAGCCTGGCAGGCTACAGGCCATGGGCTCGCAAAGAATTGGACACAACTGAGCAACTAACACTTTCACACTTTTCATAAGGTATAACACAAGAGGGACTTCCTTGGTGGTCCAGTGGCTGACACCATCCCCACAATTCAAGGGGCCCTGGATTTGATCCCTGGTCAGGGAACTTGATCTCACATGTCACAACTAAGAGTATACATGCCAAAACTTAAAAAAAAAAAAAATCCTTAATCCTGCAACTAAAAAAGATCCTTCATGCCCAACTAAGACTTGGTGTGCTACTGCTAAGTCGCTTCAGTTGCGTCCGACTCTGTGCAACCCCATAGACGGCAGCCCACCAGGCTCCCCCACCCCTGGGATTCTCCAGGCAAGAACACTGGAGTGGGTTGCCATTTCCTTCTCCAGTGCATGAAAGTGAAAAGTGAAAGTGAAATCACTCAATCGTGTCCGACCCTTAGGGACCCCATGGACTACAGCCTATCAGGCTCCTCCGACCGTGGGAGTTTCCAAGCAAGAGTACTGGAGTTGGTTGCCATTTCCTTCTCCAAAGACTTGGTGTAGCCAAATAAGTTTTTAAAAAAGAAATAATACAGAAAACCCAGTTTCCCCAATGGTATTTTGTAAAAGCAATAGTATAATACAACAACTAGGATGTTGAAATCCTTGGTATTGACAAAATCCACACATCTTATTCAGATTTCCCCAGCTTACTTGCGTTTGTTTGAGAATGTGTATGTGTGTGTGTGAAGGTTTGTATATTTATCACCACAGTCAAGATACTGAACATTTCACAAGTGATATGTCTTGTTGCCTTTTTATAACCTCACCCATCTCTCACTACTGTGCCTTTCCCCACTCTTCCTAACTCCTGGCAACCATTAATCTCTCAAAATCTAAAATTTTGTCACTTGAAAATGTTATAAAAATAGAAATATACAGTATGTAGCTTCGGGGGTATGGCTTCTTTCAGTTGGTGTAATTCCCTGGAGATTCATCCAGATTGCTTTGTGTAGTTTGTGCCTTTTTCTTGTATATACCATATTTGTTTAACCATTCATCTGTGGGCATCTGGGCTGATTCCATTTTGTTTATGGACATTTGTTGTGCAGACTTTGTGTGATATAAATTTTCATTACCTTGGGATAAATGCCCAAGAGTGCACTTGCTGGGTTGTGTAGTAATTTACAAGTTTAGTTCTGCAAGAAACTGCTGAACTGTCTTCCAGTGTGGTAGTACCACTTTGTTGCCACCCAGTGATGTATGAGGGATCCACTTTCTCTGCGTCCTCACCAGGGTTTGGTTTTGTCACTTTAAGAATTTTTAGTCATTCTGATAGCTGTGTGGCACTCTCTCATGGAAGTTTTAATTTGCATTTCCCTAATAGCTAATGATATTGAACATATTTTCATGTGCTTATTTGCCATCTGTGTGTGCTTTTTTGGTGCAATGACTCTTCACATCTTTTACTCATATTTTTCCTAACAGTTTTAACTTTAACATTTTACATCAAGTCCATGGCCTACTTTGAGTTAATTTTTGCTAACATGCAAGATGTATGTTGAGGTTTTTTGTTTGCCTGCAAATATCCAATTGCTCTAATATTGTTTGTTGAAAAGGCTATCCTTCCTTCAGTGAATTGCTTTTGTACCTTTGCCAAAATTCAGCTGAGCATATTTATGTGGGTCTATTTCTGAGATGTCTATATTGTTTAATCAATCTATGTGTCTATTTTTTGTCAGTACCACACAGTCTTAATTATTGCAACTTTTAAAATTGGGTAGATTGAGTTCTCTTATCTTTTGCTTTTTCAAAATTGTTTTATTTTTGTTCCTTTGCCTTTGCTCATAAACTTTAGGAATAGCTTGCCTATCTCCACAAAAAACCTTGCTGGGTTTTTGATAGGAACCTGTTAAATGTATGTATCAATTTGGGGAAAATTACCATTTTAACTGTGTTGAGTTGTCCAATCCATGAGCACAGTATGCCTCTCCATCTATTTAGATTTTCTTTGAAATTTTTTCACTGGCATTGTGGTGTTTTCCCCATAGAAATCTTAGGTATGTTTCATTAGATTTACACCTGAGTTTTTCTACTGGAGAGGGGCAATGATTGCAAATAGTATTTTAAGTTTCTGCATATAAGTGTTCATTGCTAGTATTTAGAGATACAACTAATTTTTTCATGTTTATCTTGTATCCCATGAACTTGCCAAACTCACTATTAGTTTTCAGAGGCTTTTTTGGTAGATTCTGTGGGATTTCCTACATAGCCTAACATGTCACCTGGAAATAGAGGGAGATTTATCACTTATTTTCCAAGCTGTAATGTCTTTTACTATCTTTTGTTCGCCTTATTACAGTTGCTAGAACTTCTAGTACAATGTCTAATAAAAGTGATAAGTGTGGGCGTCTTTGCCTCATGCTTGATATAGGGAAAAAGCATCCAGTCTTTTACCATTGAACAAGATGTTAGCTGTAGGTTTTTTTTTGGCTATGCTGGATCTTCAGTTGATTTGCATGGGCTTTCCTTAGGTGCGGTGAGCAGGGGCTCCTCTTCACTGCAGTGCTTCTCACTGTGGTGGCTTCTCTTACTGTGGGGCACAGGTTCTAGGTGCACAGATTTTAGTAGTTGTGGCTGGCAGGCTCTAGAACTTGGGCTCAGGAGTTGTGCTACAGGTTTGTGGGATCTTCCACAGCATGTGGGATCTTCCCGGATCAGGAATCAAACCTGTGTCTCCTGCATTGGCAGGCAGGTTTTTATCCACTGCGCCACCAGGAAAATCCAGTTGTAGGTTTTTTATAGATGGTCATTATCAAATTGAGATAATTCCTGTTGTTCATAATTCCAAGAAACGGTTTCTATTTTTCTTTTTGTTTTAAAATTATGAATGGGTGTTGAATTTTGTAAATGCTTTCTTGGTGTCAGCTGAAACAAGTATATGATTTTTCTTCTTGATCTTGTTGATGTGGTGGATTACATTAATTGATTTTCAAATACTGAAGCAGCCTTGCATACCTGGAATAAATCCCACTTGATCAGAGTGTATAGTCTTATACAACACCAAATTTGGGTTGTATTTGTCAAAGATTTTTACATCTAAGTGCCTGAGATGTATTGATCTGTAGTCTTTTGCTTTTTAAAAAATATACATAATCTTTGTCTGATTTTGGTATCAGGGTAATACTGACCCCATAAGGTAAGTTTTTTGTTCTCTCATTTCTGGAAGATATCATGTAAAATTGGTACTTTCTCTTTAACTATTTCATAGTTTTTGTTGTTTTTCAGTTGATAAGTAGTATCCGACTCTTTGTGACCACATGGATTGCAGCATGCCAGGCTTCCCTGTCCTTCACTATCTCCCAGAGTTTGCTCAAACTCATGTCCATTGAGCTGATGATGCCATCCAACCACCTTATCTTCTGTTTCCCCCCTCTCCTCATGCCCTCAATCTTTCCCAGCATCAGACACTTTTCCAGTGAGTCAGCTCTTCACATCAGGTGGCCAAAGTACTGGAGCTTCAACTTCAGCATCAGTCCTTCCAATGAATATTCAGGACTGATTTCCTTTAGGATGGACTGGTTGGATCTCCTTGCAGTCCAAGGGATTCTCAAGAATCTTCTCCAGCACCTCAGTTCAAAACCATCAATTCTTCAGTGTTCAGCTTTCTTTATGGTCCAAGTCTCACATCTCACATTCATATTCTCCAGTATAATTATCTGGTCCAGGAGATTTCATTTTTGAGAATTTTAGAATTATGAATTCAAGCTTTATGTTTATATTTTTTATTACCCCATATATCTGACTAGAGAAAAGTTTTGTCTGCTTCACCAGAGGAAGCATGTCAGAGGGGACTACGCCCTACCCACCTGTGCTATCTTACTGCAGCTGGCTCTTTTCCCTTTTTTCCCTCGGGTGATGACAAGTGTAAGGGCGGGGAGGGCAGGAAGCCTCCCTTGAGGGCACCCCAGGTGTTTCCTCACAGGCCAAGCCCTGGATGCTGAGACTGAGATTGGGCTGCATCACCAGGGTCCTACATTAGTGCCCACAAGGGCACTAAGTGGGATGTTCCCAGCAGCCCCCATCCCCTCATGGTTACAGGACTTGATAACGAACAGCAGGTGCCAATTTGGAGACAGACACAGAGATGAAAAGTCCCAGGCGAGGATCCCAGCCTCATACACACTGTGCTGTTGATGTTATCACTGCAACTGTAACAGCAAGAGGAGGCAGGTGTTGGGCATTAAAAGAGGAGTGTGTAAAAGTCAAAGGGAAGACCACAGTAGAAGATCCGGACTGGGGCTGCAAAGTCCTTATAAGGGATCAGCTTCACAGATGATTCTGTGAAGAATCACAAGAATCACAAATGAGCTTTGATTCTGTGTGCAAGCTGGAGACCCACTGTGTGCACACTCTGAGCACACAGCTGTGTGAGCAGAGGCTTGAGTCTTGTCTTGCCCAGAGGCCTGCAGGCTGTCTGAGGTGGAGTCTCCAAACTGGCTTGGTACCCTTCTGTACTGGACTCCTTCCATGGCAGACCTGAGCCTGCACTTCCCAAATAGCAGCTGTGCCCCTTTTGGCCATTTAGGGACACAAAGGAATTGCTTTGATACCTGAGGATGGCAGTAGCAAGAGAGGGTAGTGATGAGAAGCTGGCAGGAGCCGATATGGGTTTGCCATGTAGAGGTGGGGAGCTCAGGTTTACGCAATGTGTTAACGGCCACAAAGTCAGTGGCAAAGTCCAAACAAAGTCCAGGCCTGCATCGCGGCCAGTGTGACACAAGGGCTGTATATAATGTGCTTCAGTTTTCTCACTTATACAACAGAGAAACTGATGGTCCTTACATCCCAGTATGGTCATGAGAATTAAATGAGATAATCATGTGATAACCGAGCACACGGCATAGATAGAGCTTGGTAAGTGCTCAGTAATATTGCTGTTGTTCAATCGCTCATTCATGTCTGACTCTTTGCAACCCCATGGACTGCAGCACGCCAGGCCTCCCTGTCCCCCACCATCTCCTAAAGTTTGCCCAAGTTCATCTCCATTGCATCAGTGATGCCATCCAGCCGTCTCATCTTCTGATGCCCTCTTCTCCTTCTGCCTTCAATCTTTCCCAGCATCAGGGACTTTTTCAATGAGCTGACTGTTTGCATCAAGTGACCAAAAATACTAACCATTATTAATGTCAATAATGTTAGCTATTATTATTAATATTAACTGGGTTTTCCAGATGGCTCAGTGGTAAAGATTCAGCTTGCAGTGCAGGAGATGCAGGGAATGTAGGTTTGATCCTTGGGTCAGGAAGATTCCCGTGGAGGAAGGCATGGCAACCCACTCCAGTATTCTTGCCTGGAAAAGCTCATGGACAGAAGAGCCTGGCAGGTTATATTCCATAGGGTCACAAAGAATGGGTCACAACTAAGCACCCACATGTATATTATTAGTGTTAATATGCTATTCTGTCACCAAAGGGAGCATTACGATGATGATAGCAACATTTAGCATGAACACAAATATGGTAAAATTAGAGTTGTTTCTAGTTCCAACTGGTCCATCCTAAAGGAGATCAGTCCTGGATGTTCATTGGAAGGACTGATGTTGAAGCTGAATCTCCAATACTTTGGCCACCTGATACAAAGAGCTGACTCATTTAAAAAGACCCTGATGCTGGGAAAGATTGAAGACGGGAGGAGAAGGGGATGACAGAGGATAAGAAGGCTGGATGGCATCACTGACTTGATGGATGTGAGTTTGAGTGAACTCCAGGAGTTGGTGATGGACAGGGAGGCCTGGCGTGCTGTGGTTCAGAGGGTTGCAAAGAGTTGGACATGACTGAGCGACTGAACTGATGACTGACTAGTTCCTAAGCATGTTTGACTTTCCATTAGAAACTACTGAAGCTGTGGCATTCCCTGAGGTGAACTCACCTTGTCAGCTTGTCTGTCTCCCTTGGTCCCAGATGGAGTGGCTGTTCTGCCTGCCCCTCAGAACCTCTCTGTACAGTCAACCAACATGAAGCATGTCTTGACGTGGAGCCCAGTCATTGTGCCTGAAGAAATAACACACTATTCTGTCGAGTACCAGGGGTGAGTATTTGTTGTTGCTGTTGTTTTGGTTTTTTTTTTAGTTTCTCTCCTTTAGGCTGTAGTTGAGTCCTGGAGGCACAGCCCTCATTCCAGAGCTCAAGAAGGCTTTGTGAGCCCAGAGAAAGATGATTTTCTATGATCTGCCTCCTCTGTCTTCACAGGCCCTAAGCGAACTGAAGCAACAAGGGAGTTGTCCCATGGATTTGACAGTGAACTCTCTGAGAACACAAACATATATAAACACATTTTCGTGAAGTTTCTTTCCAACAGTTAGTCAGTTGTCTAAAGCTGAAGAAAATCTTAAGATGAAATGAGTTTGCCTTTGACTTGAGGAAGAGAAATTATTTGGAGACTCAGATCTTTTAGGGGTTGGGGAGACCTCAGTTTTCCTGACAGTACGCTTGCCCCCAGGAGCCAAAACAAATTGTGACCCTATAGGTCAGCTGGTCTTTCTCCAGGTGTCCAGGCCCTCAGAGCTGTCAAAGAGTGACAGGGATGCAGAAGGTACTTAGTAAAGCTCATTAACAATTCATACGAACCAAGCAGCTACATGCGTAGACATTCTCCTGGGCCCAGGGGTACAGACCACAAAGTTTCCAGGCAGAAGAAGATTACATTTAGAGGAGGAGACAGTAAAAACTTAAATAAGTACACCAGGTCTGCACTGTCCAACGTGGTAGCCATTAGACACAGACAGCTATTTATACTTAATCAAATTTAAATTAAAAAATCTGTTTCCTAGCCATGAGAGCCACATCTAAAGTCCTTAATAGCCATCTGCGGCTACCGGCTACCGTATAAAACAGCACGAATATGGAAGGTTTTCACCATCACAGGAAGTTCTATCAGGTAGCACTGCTGTAGGTAGGTTCAGATAGAAATCAGTTCTAGGAGGGAGCTAAAAGCCATTGCAACAGTGAGTTGGCTCTGTGGCAGCTTTTAGTCTGATGGTTAGGGAAGGTCTGTCTGAGGCTGTGATATTTAAGCCAATATCTGAAGGACAGGAGCAGGCAACCAGTCTGAATGCAGGGGCAGGGCACTGAGACACAGCAAGCATGTCGCCAAGTTGGAGGAATGGTGAGGAGGCCCGTGTGGAGGGAGCATTGCCTTTAGGGGCGGAGCAAGAAGGCCAGGGGGAGAGTATGCATTCCATTCTAGGCTCTTTGGAAGTCACTAAGGACAGAAATGCTCTCCTCTGCTGAGTAACAAATGTTTGAAGACTGGCAGAAAGGAAAGTAGGAAAATTTGTCCTGAGACACAGCAAGGCAAGAGGTGACAGTTGCTGAGACTAGGGTGGTGACCGTGCAGATGGAGAGACCAGGACAGAGTGGGATTGATGCCTGGGTCTCCTTGTCTTTGGAGGAGTCAGGAAGAAGGGATGGTTGGTGCCAGAGAAGGGAGGGACGGAATGTGGAGCAAATACTTGTTTTCCTGGCCCATAAAAAGTTAGCGGAGGAGGCAGTAACTTGAAACTGTCATTGAGCCAGGGTGGAAGGGCCTGGTGTGATGCTGTCCCCTCCTCTCTTTGGCCAGGGAGTATGAGAGCCTGTACACAAGCCACATCTGGATCCCCAGCAGCTGGTGCTCACCCACTCAAAGGCCTGAGTGTGACATCACGGAGGACATCACTGCTACTGTGTCATATAGCCTCCGGGTCAGGGCCACCCTGGGCTCACTGATCTCGGCCTGGAGCACCCTGAAGCACCGCTTTAACCAGAACTCAAGTAAGGCCCTTCTCTCCTTACTCCTCCACCCCCAGCAGCCTCCCCTTCAGCAGCTGTGCTCACTGAGACTGTTGGGATTCTTTTCAGCATCGAATGAGTCTTACAGAGTCAGAATGCTGCAAACATAGACAACCCTAACTGGTCTGCTGAAAACATTGCCAGCTGCTTCCTCTCTTTCATTTTGAAATGAGACTTTGGAAGTTATTCCTGACTGTCTCTGGAAGGAAAAGTGCTCTGGAAGTGGGTAGAGGCGCTAGGACGGCCTCTCCCTACCATGATCACACAACATCAACACTGCCTCCCATCTGAGGCCTCACTGTCCCTATCTTTGTTGCCTGTATGAGCATCTTCTTTGGCAATAGCGTCTATACATGATCAGAGTGACCAAAAACAGCCCTTTGGAAATAAATAACTTTTCTCTAGCAATGGAACTTGGCAAACATATTGAGAAAGAAGTAAGTGAAGAATCTGGATTGATGACCAAAATGGCAGAGTGCAAACAATGCCCATGTGTAGCAGGGTGTGAGGGGAAAGAGCAGGAACAGGGTCTGGATGGCTGGGGGCAAGGAAGCAGCTGGTCACATGGTGAAGGGCTTCGACATGAAGTCTCGTCAGATCAGTAGAGGAGCGTCACGGAAGAGGAGGGGATCTGGTCCAGGTCTGTGTACAGAACAATCGCTCTGCCTGTGGTGTGGAAAGTGAGCTGGAGTAGGACAGACCTACAGGCCATGGGAAGAGTGAAGAGAGGGCTGTAACATTCCAGCTGAACCAGGGTGGATCGTGATCCTAGAGGAGGGGAAGGCGTGTGAAGGAGAGGACAAATTCCAGAGACATGGTTGAGTTAGAAGGGACAGAGCTCGGTGAGCAGTTCCCATGAGACAGAGTTGGGGGAGATGGTGATGGCACCCAGCTTCCAGATGGGGTTAGTAGGAATGCCATCCAAGGAAGAGAATCCAGGAAGAGTCGCTGGTTTGAGGAATAAGAGGTGCTTCTGGCTTTGGGCTCTTTGAGGTCGAGATTCCTATCAGACATCATCCCATGGATGTCTGATTAGCAGTTGGGAATCAGGCCCTGGGTCTCAGACAGGTCACAGACACACAAAATGAAATTAATAGCTAACGGCCTGAGAGCAATGAGGGTGTCCAGGGACAAGATATGAGGACAAATAGAACCAGGCTAGGATTCTGGGAAACCTAGGGTTTAAAGAGAATGGAGAGGAGGGTACCAGTAGTGCTGGACAAGGAGAGAGTCAGAGAAGGGAGAACAGACGAGCTGCTGCCGGGCCTGAGAGAGGCCCCTAAATAGGTCCTCTTGAAAGTGGTCTCATGGAGCAGGAGGAGGGGGGATGCTGGGCAGGCTGCCGACTGGGGGACTGAATGGAGGTGGAAAGACAGCTGGGGGCGTTGATGTGACCCCTGGGACACACAGGAAAGGCAAATGAAGGTCTTCAGGGACCTGTATTCTCTGAGTGACAGGTGACTGTCTGCTGGGAGTGAGGACACAGGGAGGTCGGGGTGGCCTCTAAATTAACAGAGTGAGTCAGAGCTTCCTGAGGAGCATGGGGGTTGGCAGAAACCAGGAGGGTTAGAAGGTGAGGGAGCCCCTGCTGGAGGAGGTTGAGGAAGGTGAAGGTAGATCTGAGACAGAACTTGGTCCTCCAGAGTCAGACAGCCGGGGTTCAAATCCCGGCTCAGCCACTTGAATGAGAGGGGCAATGGCTTGCCTCAATGGGTGGTTGGGGGTGAGATGAAAAGTGTAAATGCTCAGGGCAGTGCTGCCTTGTAATAGCACTCAGCTATTTGTATTATTATTACCCTTGGGATGTGGCCAGAGATGAGAGCCAGCAAGGAGAGGAAGAAGGGAAGAGCTGGGGGGTGGGAGTGGGACCATTGGAATGGATGTGTGTGTGTGTTAGTCTCTCAGTCGTGTCCAACTTTTTGTGACCCCATGGACTGTAGCCCACCAGGCTTCTCTGTCCATGGAATTCTCCAGGCAAGAATACTGGAGTGGACTGCCATTCCCTTCTCCAGAGGATCTTCCTGACTCAGGGATCGAACCCTGGTCTCCTGCATCACAGGCAGATTCTTTGCCATTTGAGCTACAGGGAAGTCCTTTCGGAATGGATACCAGTAGGAATTTTGGTGCAGGATGTGGGCTCCTCTGCCTGCCCTCTGTCCCATGGCACTGGAAGGACATGGTGGAAGCAGTGGGATCCCAGTGCCAGGCCCTGGGGGAGCTGGAGGGGCACTGGAGGCTGCTGTGGCTCTGCCTCCACCCACAGTGCCTGGGCAGCACCAGCACCACCTCCCTCTGGCTCCTGGAAGCACAGGGTTCCAGCCAAGATCATTGCTGAAGGCTGGCAGCTGTTGGAAAGGCAGGCATGGGGCATTTGGAGATAAGGAAGTATCTACACAGCTCTGAGGGTGGGAGTAGGCAGTAGCAACTTGTGCTTGAGAAGGTCAGTATAAATAGGAAAAGGGCTCGCTGCCGAGGAGCTGAGGAAAGGTGTCTCCGTGCCTGCCGCAGAAGCAGAGGACGAGGGTCCTCACACAGGTGGACCCAGCTGCAGAGCTGGGAGGAAACAGACTCCTCAGGGCATGACGTCTGCTTTTTGGCCTTTGTAAAACCCCACCTCAACTTCTCCTTAGACATGAAAAATCTGGTTTTAAGGCTGCCTTGGAAAGGATCCCCAGTTCTTAAAGGGAAGCCTGTGGAGAGCAGAGTTTCTTACCTCAATGCAAGTTCAAGTCACAGGAGAGCTTTAGAATCCCTGATCTCTGGGACCCTTCCCTAGAGTCTGATTTAAGTGATCGAAGTGCATCCTGTTCCTTGGGAGTTAAAAATCACAGCACACAAGAGTCTAGAAACGTGGAAAGACATGAGCTCAAGTCTGGCCATTTGCTGGGTGACTCTGGGAATATCACTTAACCTCTCTGAGGCCCTGCTACGTCATCTGTAATTAGGAGTAGTATTTACTTTCTGAAGCTCGCTGGTTGGATTAAATGAGATGAGTATGAGAGTACATAGGAGAGAAGTTCCTGCCCCAACATTGTCAGAAAATCATCTGAACTGAAATGACATGTGGTCATTTTGTCTAATTCTATTCTCTACATAGATGGAGATAAGGGGATCCAATTCTAATCATGTTTAACTAAAAAGTGGAGGAGTCAAACATCTCCTTTCTTACTGGAGGTGTTTCAGAGGCAATTCTAGTGGTGCTGTGTGCTCATATGAAGCCTCTGATCTGGTATGTTTTGTACAGTTGGCCCCTGACTTCCCAAGTCCTCCTGTCCCTTTTCCAGGCAGCTCTTTAGATGCCAGGAAATACTTTGTTCTCTGAAAACTCCCTACAGGAACTGCTTTTCTGTTGAGTGTCTACTGACCCCAGTGCAGGAGGATTTAGCCAGAACAGACTCCCAAGCCAGAGCCCACAGTTAGGGTGGCCCTTCCAGTGTTGCAGTGTCTGGATCTGAGAGGAAAGTCTGGATCCATCATCAGCAGGCAGGGACTGAAGACTGTCTGTGTGGGCCCTTTGGTTCCTGGTCTACTAAGTGGAAAGTATCCACGGGGCCTGCGGGGTGTCTCTGTTTCGGATCTAATAACATGAAAGATGGTGTTTGTGCTTAGGCTGTAATTGCTAGAGCTGATTCTTGGAATTTGTAAAACCCTCTGACTTTCCAACATCTCCCATAAGGCTATGAGATGAAGACTCCTTGAACTGGGAATAGAAAGGCCAGCCCTTCCACAGGCTGCTGATCTGCTGATGTTTGCAAGTTAGCAGCGGACAGTATATGTCACTGATCTATGTGGATTGTACTACATGTTTGCTGATTATTTTTTTCATTTGCTCATCATTCACAAAGAGTTTACTGAGCACCTGCTGAGTACAGTGCTTGCTTCTGCATGCTGTGAAGCCACATCAAAACCCCTCCCCTCCCATGAGCCTGGCATGTTTCCACTGATGGTTTGGTCATGGTCTCCCTGGACAGAAATCAGTCTTGTCTGGGACTGGCTTTGACTCTCCCCTTGTCTTGCCAACAGCCATCCTCACCCCGCCTGGGATGGAGATCACCATGGACGGCTTCCACCTGCTTATTAAGCTGGAAGATCTAGGGCCCCATTTTGAGTTCTTTGTGTTCTACTGGAGAAGGGAGCCTGGTGCCAAGGTGAGACTTGCAGCCTGGGCCTTTGAGTTAGACTCTGGAGAAGGTCTGAGAGCTGGATGAGGAAGGCTGGCCCCTGCAGTGCTTGCTGTCTGTGGTGGCCGGAGGATGAGCAGGCCTGGGTGAAATTGGGGAACACAGAGATGGGTGTAGGCTGTCAATGCTGGCAGCGTCAACCTCAATGGACTGCCTTGGTCCCGCCCAGACTTTGGCTGGGAGCCGTCTTAGGACATATTTGCTGAGGTAGGGAGGCTACCTCCTTGCCTTAAACTCTGTCATAGTTGGATCCACAATACCTGTGCAATGCATTTCTTCTCTCACATCAGCATGTCTTCTCAGCCATTCTTCCCGCTGTTTAGAGGCAGCAGACAGGGCTGTTCCACTTCAATTGGATGATTTCATAAGTATACGAGGCCAGTCCCAGCCTCTTGAGGGTGTGCATCTGGGCTGGGTGCAGAATTAGGGGCAGAGAGCCAGGAGCTAACTTATAAACAACCCTAATTATGAGCCAATGGGCCACCCGGAATGCCTAGATGGGTCACGGCCCCTCCCTGTGGGGGGGGTGCTGCAGGCCAGGCTGGGTGGGAGGTCAGCTCTCTCAGAGGGAGGGGCTGAGCTGCAGCAGCAGAAGGCATGGAGCGTGGGTGCACCTGTGGAGCCCTGTCCAAGCGGAAACGGTGATAGAACCCACCCAGATCAAAGCAGGGAAAAGTAGGCTCTGTCACGAGGACTGTTGTTGTTTAGTCACTCAGTTGTGCCTGACTCTCTGCGACCCCAGGGAATATAGCCCATCAGGTCAGGTTCCTCTGTCCATGTGATTTCTCAGGCAAGAACACTGGAGTGGGTTGTCATCTCCTTCTCCAGAGGATCTTTCTGACCCAGGGATCGAACTTGTGTTTCCCGCACTGGCAGGAGGATTCTTTACCAGTGAGTCACCAGAGAAACCCTGTCACAAGGATTAACACTGTGCTGTCGGGGGCTTTCACAGAATCCGTGAATGGAGCAGGCCCAGGGCCAGGCTGCTGCACAGCCTCACTCACCCAGAGGCCCCCGTCTGCCTGGAGAGCCCTTGCTTCCCCCCGGGTCCTCTCTATGCACCCTGTCCATGGCCCTTGCCCCATCTTGCCCTGACCCCTCGTCACTCCTTCCTGTGAGTACCTGAGGTTGCGACTGACTTCCCTTACCATGTCCTCTCCCCTTTGTCCCTGCTTCTGGCTGCATGTATTCAGTTCCTCAATACCAGTTCCCAGGCCAAGAAATCTGACTGGTCCTGCTGATTTTATCAGGCCAAGCGTAGGGGTTGCCAGATGCTGGCTGGCCTTGATAGACCCTTCTTCGGCCAAGGGTAACACTGAGCTCATGCCAAGACATGTGCCCCACCACACTCCCCTGGAAGGGGAGTAGCCATGGTTCCTAGCATTCACTCCTGCTGGGTCAGGGCCCCGTGGTAGGGCCTGGCACTGCGAGTCGGGCGGATGCAGTCGTGTGGGAGCAGATTGGGGCCTGGGCTGCAGGGAACAGGCAGGTCTCTCAGGTTCTTTGGGAGAGGAGTGCCTGCCCTGAGTCACCTGGGCTTGGCCCAGACAAGCCTCCACAGGTCTTAGGGGGTGGCAGAGGTGGAGGGCTGTGCAGATGGACAGACAGACAGTGGATGGGTGGATGCGTGAGGAGGCACTGCCCACTGGCTCCAGTGCTCCTCTGGAAGTTGTGGCTGGGCCAAGCACCCAGTCAGCTTTCTGTCCAAGTATGAGCCTATCAGAGAGGCCTCCCCGAGACCCTCTGCTGGTGCCTCCTCGCCACTCTCTACCTGCTTGTCCTGCTCTATGATTCCTCGTAACCCCCGTCACCACCTGATGTGTGTTGTCAATGGTCCGGCTTCCTCATATATGACATAAGCTCCACGAGGGCAGGAACTTTTTGTTCTGTTCCATGTTGGGTGTCCCTGTTTTGTTCAGTGCCTACAACTGTGCCTGGCACACAGTAGGTGCTAAATGAATTGCTAAATAAATGAGTAATTTTTAAAAAGTGAATGAATGAATGAAAGAATGAGAGGAACATTCTGTATACATGCTGGAAAGGAAGTATTGATAGCTTTCCTTCCCTCCTCCTCTCCCTTTCCTGGCCTGCTTCACTCAAGGTGTGACTGTTTTCTGGTTTCCTAAAGGAACATGTCAAAGTGGTGAGGCCCGGGGTCCTTCCTGTGTACCTGGAGACGGTGGAGCCCGGGGCGGCATACTGTGTGAAGGCCCGGACGTTCGTGAAGGCCATCGGGCGGCACAGTGCCTTCAGCCGGACAGAATGTGTCCAGGTGCAAGGTAAGGCAGCCTGCCTGCCCCTCCTGGGGTGCACAGCGCCTGCTGCTTCCTCTGGCTCTGAGCCTCCCCTTGGTTTCCCTGACCTGCTCCCCCAGGCTGCATGGGTTCTGGTGGTGAAAGTGTGCTGTGTCCTAATCCCCACCCCAACCCTGAGGGGAAAGTCCACTCTCGGGCTGAGTGGGGGTCCTTTGGCAGCTGTCTGGCACACTTTTCTCCTGAAAGCTTTTGAGGCCTGAGGACAGACTTTGCAAAGCTGGTTGACCAGGTGGCTGCTGCCTGTGAATCAGGCTGGTGCAGGTGAGGCGCCGGGGCCCCTGAAGCTCAGAGCTTGTGAGGGGTACCCATTGTGTAGCGCAGCTCTCAGCTGGGAGGGGCCTGATGAAACGTCTGTAGAATCCTCTTCTTTAATTTTTTCCCCTTAAAGTTTTTATGGTCTACAAACCTAGAATGAAAAGAAACAAAATTAAACCCCACATCCCATGATTCTGCCATACAATCACTGCTAGAGACATTTGTGTATAGCTTTTTTAGTTTTTAAAATATAATTTTGAATATTTGGTGCATATATATTTCAAAAAATATGATAAGGATTTAGAATTGGCTACCTCCTCCTCTTCTTCATCCATGTCATTCCTATCCACTCCCCAATAAGGGTTAGCTCTTTGTATATCTTTCTGAAAACTTCCAAGTGCATTTCCAAGTAAATGGGAATAAATTATTATATATTTTTCTTCTTTTTAGCACAAATGGTAGCATACTCTGTGCACTGTTCTGGATCTTTTTATAGATCTTCTGGATCTATAAAGTCTTTTTTCCCTTTATACATATTATAGATTTTTTTCATATCTAAAAAAGAATTTCTTTAACCTTCTTTTACTAGCTACCTAGTTTTCCATTGTGTGTTGTGTACCTATAACTAATTTAACTACCCGTCTATTGAGGGGTGGGCTTCCCTGGTGGCTCAGCAGCAAAGAATCTGCCTATAAGGCAGAAGACACAGGAGACAGGGATTTGATTCCTGGGTTGGGAAGATCCCCTGGAGGAGGGCATGGCAACCCACTCCAGTATTCTTGCCTGGAGAATCCCATGGACAGAGGAGCCTGTCAAACTATTATTGTCCATAGAGTTGCAAAGAGTTGGAGATGACTGAAGCAACTGAGCACACGTGGATGGTATTGAGAGCTATTTAGGTTTTTTCCTGATATTCTGCTATTATAGCCAATGCTCTCATTAGTTACCTTGTACATAGGTCACTTGCTGGTGTATGTGAAGGGTAAATTCCTGGCAGCAGAGTTGCTGGGTTGAAGGGATACACATTTGAATTGTGACTGCTGTTTCCAAATTATCCCCTAAAGGAGTATTATCCTTCATGTAGACATATGTTCCAGTTGTATTATACATATGTTTTGTGTCTGCTTTTTCACAAATGTCATGTCAAAAACATTTTTCCTGAAGACTTTCTGATTACCATTTTATACTATTTTTTAAAACCATGTAGGCCAAGTTTGTTAAAAAAAAATTCAAACAACAGAGAAGTATGTAGAGTAAGAAGTGTGCGTATGTGTGTGTGAGCTCAGTTGCTCAGTCGTGTCTGACTCTTGTGAGCCTGTGCACTATAGCCGGCCAGGCTCCTCTGTCCATGGAATTTTCCAGGCAAGAATCCTGGAGTGGGTTGCCATTTCCTCCAGGGGATCCTCCTGATCCAGGTTTTCCATTCTCCCCACACCACTGAGGAGGTTTCCTTTGGCAAGTGTGGTGTTTAATTTTGCAGTCATCGTGTGAGGCCAGAACTCACAGGCACAGCTGGGACTGTACTATGCTTACTGCTCTGCACCGCCCTCACCGTCACTTGGTATTGCTATTGTGGACACCTGTTCACGCCAGTGCATATGGATCTACCTCATTTTAAAAGATGCATAACAAGCCAGCGTGTGGATGTGTCAAAATACGTGTAACAGAACCCCGTAACTAGGTATATTCTGGGCTTTCCAGTGTTTTGTGACTACCACCCATGTTGCAGTGAACAAGCTTATGTATATTATGTATCCTAATTCTCATTTTGATAGCTGACCTCCTGACCTGCCATGCTGATATTTGATGATGTAGCAAATTATCCTCTACTTGGGGATACTTAGGTCATTTCCATCTGCTTTTTTAAAAGAAATTATTTAGTTTTGTCTGTGCTGGGTCTTCCTTGCTGCATGTGGGATTTCTCTAGTTGCAGAGCATGAGAGCTTCAGCAGTTGCAGCTGTGGGCTCTAGAGCACAGCCTCAATAGTTGTGGCACGTGGGCTTAATGGTTCAGTGTCAAATAGGATCTTTGCAGACCAGCGATCAAACCCATGTCCCCTGTATTGGCAGGTGGATTCCTAACCACGGGACTACTCCCAGAAGTACCCGTTTCCATCTGCTTTTGAAGATGATGTTCATTTTCACTGATTCATTCATTCACTCAGTGAATAATTCCTGAGCACTGTTACTGGGATATAGCAGACAAGTCCCTGCCCGCACTGAGCTTACCTTCTAGTTGAGTGGACAGACAAGTAAGAAAGTGCGACGGTTTCCCGTGATGGTTCGTGCTGTGAGGGAACACAGCAGAGCATGCTGGGGTGGGGGGCGGTGCAGGCGTGCTGCTGCGGGCTCCGCGGACAGCTGGTTATGAAGCTGTGGCTCTAATCTAGACGTTGCCGTGAATTGCTTTATGTGTATGTTTTGTCCTCTTTGGAATTATTCTTTGGAATCTACTCACAGGAGCGGATGAAAGAGTCTGAACATTTGTATCCCCTGATGCGTGCTCTGTGCTCAGTCACTGTCGTGTTTGACTCTTTTGCAACCCCGTGGACTGTACCCGACCAGGCTCCTCTTTTCATGGGGTTTTCTAGGCAAGAATACTGGAGTGGGCTGCCATTTCCTTCTCCAGAGATTCTTCCTGACCCACGGATTGTACCCATTGTCCCCTGCATTGGCAGGCAGAATCTTTACCACGGAGCCTCCTGGGAAGCCCCATCTCTTGATGTGTACTGCCAAAATAGTTTCCAAAAGCATTGAGGAGACCCTCCCAGCTTCTCTGCAGCTGCATCAGCTGTGCCACCCTTCACACTGTGGGTGAGCAGCCCAGCTCAGAGGGGCTACACGAACAGGATGGAGAGATAGGAAATTCCAGTGTTTTGTGACTACCACCCATGTTGCAGTGAACAAGCTTGTGTATATTATGTATCCTAATTCTCATTTTGATAGCTGACCTCCTGACCTGCCATGCTGATATTTGATGATGTAGCAAATTATCCTCGACTTGGGGATACTTAGGTCATTTCCATCTGCTTTTTTAAAAGAAATTATTTAGTTTTGTCTGTGCTGGGTCTTCCTTGCTGCATGTGGGATTTCTCTAGTTGCAGAGCATGAGAGCTTCAGCAGTTGCAGCTGTGGGCTCTAGAGCACAGCCTCAATAGTTGTGGCACGTGGGCTTAATGGTTCAGTGTCAAATAGGATCTTTGCAGACCAGCGATCAAACCCATGTCCCCTGTATTGGCAGGTGGATTCCTAACCACGGGACTACTCCCAGAAGTACCCGTTTCCATCTGCTTTTGAAGATGATGTTCATTTTCACTGATTCATTCATTCACTCAGTGAATAATTCCTGAGCACTGTTACTGGGATATAGCAGACAAGTCCCTGCCCGCACTGAGCTTACCTTCTAGTTGAGTGGACAGACAAGTAAGAAAGTGCGACGGTTTCCCGTGATGGTTCGTGCTGTGAGGGAACACAGCAGAGCATGCTGGGGTGGGGGGCGGTGCAGGCGTGCTGCTGCGGGCTCCGCGGACAGCTGGTTATGAAGCTGTGGCTCTAATCTAGACGTTGCCGTGAATTGCTTTATGTGTATGTTTTGTCCTCTTTGGAATTATTCTTTGGAATCTACTCACAGGAGCGGATGAAAGAGTCTGAACATTTGTATCCCCTGATGCGTGCTCTGTGCTTAGTCACTGTCGTGTTTGACTCTTTTGCAACCCCGTGGACTGTACCCGACCAGGCTCCTCTTTTCATGGGGTTTTCTAGGCAAGAATACTGGAGTGGGCTGCCATTTCCTTCTCCAGAGATTCTTCCTGACCCACGGATTGTACCCATTGTCCCCTGCATTGGCAGGCAGAATCTTTACCACGGAGCCTCCTGGGAAGCCCCATCTCTTGATGTGTACTGCCAAAATAGTTTCCAAAAGCACTGAGGAGACCCTCCCAGCTTCTCTGCAGCTGCATCAGCTGTGCCACCCTTCACACTGTGGGTGAGCAGCCCAGCTCAGAGGGGCTACACGAACAGGATGGAGAGATAGGAAAATAACCCATCCCCCACTTCCACATCTCCAGATGCTCAGACTTGGCACTTTCTGACACAACACTTCATAGCATTTGGAGCACAGCCCTCCCTGTGTGACCTGGGGTAAGTCACTTAACCATCGCCAGGACTTGATCTATCAGAGTTATTATGTGACTGCGTTCTGAATTCAGAATTTTCCTCCATAATACGGATCAATGCCAAGAGAAAATTGTGAAACACACTTTGTTTTCAGTTTCCGCCCAGCTCCCTTCTGGGCTGTGCTCTTTGGCACCGCCCCCTCATCCTGCCTGGGGGCCTGGCTCTCTGCCTTCCTTCTGGCAGTGGTGCCAAGGTGTGTGCAAACACAGCTAGTGCTTCATGCATGAGGCTCTTCCCTTTCTGAAAACCAATCTGGATTCTAGAAAAATGACTGAATGGTGGTCACTCTTGTCCCTGGGGCATATGTCAGATCTCAGGGTGCCGGAGTCTGCTCTCTTGATCCGTTTGCAGAGCCAATCCCCGGAAGGCCAGGGAGGCCCAGGACTGGCGAGCGAGTTCGTCTTTGGGGCTGTCTCCGAAGCCGGTTCGTTCCTGTCTTTCTGTTTTCAGGAGAGGCCCTGCCTCTGGCGCTGGCCCTGTTTGCCTTCGTGGGCTTCGTGCTGATCCTGGTGGTGGCGCTGCTCTCCGTCTGGAAGATGGGCCGGCTGCTCCAGCACTCCTGCTGCCCCGTGGTGATGCTCCCCGACACCTTGGTAACAGCTCTTCTTCCTTGCAGTGTGGCGCGCTGTCCAGATGTCGTTGTGGGCCTGAGCGGGGCATGGACTTCCGCTTCGTGGGTGTACAAGCATTTGCACCAAGAAGTGAGAAGGACCTCCCTTCTAATCAGAGGGGCTGGGGGACCACCCTTCTGGGTGGGAGTTGGCCTCCCCCAGGTTCCCGTCAGGCCTCTGTTGCTTGCCCCTAGGGCCTGGCACAGCCAAGGCAGCAGGTGTGTAGCCCAGACCAGGAGCTCAGCATTCCAGGAATCATGCACAGTCTTACCCTGAGGACCGGCATGCCGGGCCTTCTTGGCCCCCTCCCATCATTATAACAGCAGCTATATCCAGAAACAAGTTCCAACACCACAGAGTCAATTCATACACCAAGAGTATCCTGGGCTCTTGGGGTGAGGCGCACGTGTGTGAGTGTGGGGCATGTGGACAGTGCCTTGCCTTTGGCTGGGGCAGGGGAACTATCAGCACCTGCCCAGTGACTACCCAAGGGGAGGGGTCCCCACAGCTCACAAGCCAGGAGGACCCTGGGCCATCCATCTGAGTCTCCCCGTGGGAGCAGGCCCCGTGTGGTTTGCAGGGGTGGAGGAAATGCAAAAGCAGGCCTCCAGAGCTCCCTCCATGCTGCATCTGTACAGAACTTCAGGAGCACAAGGAAAGGGCTCAAAAGACAAGAGCTCCTAGGAATCCTAATGCATCCTGTTCTTGTTGTTCAGTCTCTAAGTCGTTTTCAGCTCTTTGCCACCTCATGGACTGCAGCCTGCCAAGCTCCTCTGTCCTCCACTATCTCCTGGAGTTTGCTCAAATTCATGTCCATTGAATCAGTAATGCTATCTAATCATTTCATCCTCTGCTGCCCCCTTCGCCTTCTGCCTTCAATCTTTCCCAGCATCAGAGTCTTTTCCAGTGAGTCGGCTCTTCACATCAGGTGGCCAAAGTATTGGAGTTTCAGCTTCTACGTCAATCCTTCCAATGAATAATTCAGGGTTGATTTCCTTTAGGATTGACTGATTTGATCTTCTTTCAGTCCAAGGGACTCTCAAGCTTCTGGGAAAATCCAAGCAACTGAGATGAGACCAGAGACAAGAGATTCTGTGAGCAAATGTCCACTTTGGTCCATGGAAGATAAATGCCATGATCCTTGACCCCCGCTTTGCTCCTTTGTTCCCTTTACCTCCCTTCTTGTGTCGTTGCAGTATCTTCCTACGTGCGTTCCTTTCCATAAGCCTTTTAATTTCTATTGTTTGCCCCCAGATTTTAATGTGGACAGTTTCTCTGAGTATATGCATTTCCCGCAGTGCTGTGTGAGAAATAGATCGCTAGTGTCCATCAAACCCCCAAAAAGTTCTGGAGCTGCACATCTCCAGGGCCATCTCTCCTCATCCTCAGCCTCAACTTTAGTACAGGCTAGCTGCACTTCCAGAGAAGGCAATGGCAACCCACTCTAGTACTTTTGCCTGGAAAATCCCATGGACGGAGGAGCCTGGTAGGCTGCAGTCCATGGGGTCGCTAGGAGTCGGATACAACTGAGCAACTTCACTTTCACTTTTCACTTTCATGCACTGGGGAAGGAAATGGCAACCCACTCCAGTGTTCCTGCCTGGAGAATCCCAGGGATAGGGGAGCCTGGTGGGCTGCTGTCTGTGGGGTCACGCAGAGTCAGACATGACTGAAGCGACTTAGCAGCAGCAGCAGCTGCACTTCAGCATTGGCCTTAGTCATAGATAATCCTCCAAACTATTAAAAGCAGTTTCCAGCCAACCTTGCAAAATCCATGCATCTTTCCAATTAAACCATGGAAAATTACCAAGTGGAAATCCTTGAGAAGCTTCAACAAGTCCTATTGAGCTTGTAAGTGTTTTATCTGTTTGGATTAAACATTTCATGTCTACATCTGTAATTTTACAGTTGGTGATGGCTGCACTTTGAAATATATCATTAAGAATGTCTTTCCATGCAAGTTTATATCACCAAGGAACAGTCTAAAGCAAAAATATATATGCAAGGAGAATTATATTAAGACTGCTTGGTGTGTGTTCCCTATTTTAAAATATAATGTGTTTTCCTTGTCTTTTATCCATAATTGCTTCATGGAGATGGAGGCTTTGGTACTAAACGTCTTAGTTTCCTTTTGTGACTCCCTTTATTCTTTCTCTTCTTCCTGTCACATTCCACTGTAAATGTGGGTAGCAAACATCAAGACGGCCCCAAGTTCAGCTCAGTTCACTTCAGTCGCTCAGTCATGTCCGACTCTTTGGGACCCCATGAATTGCAGCACACCAGGCCTCCCTGTCCATCATCAACTCCCGGAATTCACTCAAACTCATGTCCATCAAGTTGGTGATGCCATCCAACAATCTTATCTTCTGGCGTCCCCTTCTCCTCCTGCTCCCAATCCCTGCCAGCATCAGAGTCTTTTCCAATGGGTCAACTCTTCGCATGAGGTAGCCAAAGTATTGGAGTTTCAGCCTCAGCATCAGTCCTTCCAATGAACACCCAGGACTGATTTCCTTTAGAATGGACTGGTTGGATCTGCTTGCAGTCCAAGGGTCTCTCAAGAGTCTTCTCCAGCACCACAGTTCAAAAGCATCAATTCTTCAGCACTCAGCTTTCTTCACAGTCCAATTCTTACATCCATACATGACCACAGGAAAAACCATAGCCTTGACTAGACAGACCTTTGTTGGCAAAGTAATGTCTCTGCTTTTGAATATGCTATCTAGGTTGGTCATAACCTTTCTTCCAAGGAGTAAGTGTCTTTTAATTTCATGGCTGCAGTCACCATCTGCTGTGATTTTGGAACCCCCAAAAATAGTCTGATGCTGTTTCCAATATTTCCTCATCTATTTCCCATGAAGTGATGGGACCAGATGCCATGATCTTTGTTTTCTGAATGTTGAGCTTTAAGCCAAGTTTTTCACTCTCCTCTTTCACTTTCATCAAGAGGCTTTTTAGTTAGTCATCTCCAAATTGAGATATGCTTCAGTGGACTATCCCAAGTCTGACTTTGTGTGCTTCATAGAAAGTTGAGTCTGTGAACAGAAACAGACTCAGAGACTTAAAGAATGAACTTAAGGTTGCCGGAGGGACGTGATACTTAGGGAGTTTGCGATGGGCAGGTACACACTGCTATATTTAAAATGGATAACTGACAAGGGCCTACTGTGTAGCACGTGGAACTCCACTGAATGTTATGTGGCAGCCTGAATAAGAGGGGAGTGTGGGGGAGAATGGATGAATGTGTATATATATGGCTGAATTCCTTTGCTGTCCACCAGAAGCTATCACAGCATTGTTAATGGGCTACGTACTGTGCTAAGTCACTTCAGTCATGTCCAACTCTTTGTGACCCTATAGCCCACCAGGCTCCTGTGTCCATGGGATTCTCCAGGCATGAATAATCGACTATACCCCAATACAAAATAAAAAGTTAAAAACAAAAAAAGAAAGTGAAGTCTGTGAACTCAGGTGCCTCGGGAGTCCAGAGAGGTACAGAAGAAAACAAGGGCCAGAAAAAAAAAAGTGTACAGTGCAGTAAATGTGACTTAATAGGGCGAGATGGATATGGGGTCCAAGGCGCACACGTCCCAACTAAAGAAAGCATCTGCTTCTCAGTTCAAGCAGGCTACCAAGAGGAGATGTGAGCTGGTGCTCCCTGGGCTCCACATTAGAAATGAAAAACCAGAAATCCAGACTTTATAATAAATCTCCTAATTTTTGAGCATTAAGAACTAATTCAAGTATGTGTGTATATATGTATATATGTGTATATGTATATATTAGCTAAACCTTGCTTGAAAGTTTGTTCTAACCTATGGGATGAGTTTTGTACCTTCTGAAATTCTGAGATTATGCTGTTTCACTTTAACATTCTAGAACGACACTGTCCAAAACAGTAGCTGCTGTTGTTGCTAAGTCACTTCAGTCGTGTCCAACTCTGTGCAACCCCATAGACAGCAGCCCACCAGGCTCCCCTGTCCCTGGGATTCTCCAGGCAAGAACACTGGAGTGGGTTACCATTTCCTTCTCCAATGCAAGACAGTGAAAAGTGAAAATGAAGTTGCTCAGTCATGTCCGACCCTCAGTGACCCCATGGACTGCAGCCTTCCAGGCTCCTCCGTCCATGGGATTTTCCAGGCAAGAGTACTGGAGTGGGGTGCTATTGCCTTAGCGTATGTGATTATTAAGTACTTGAAATGTGACTGGTCCAAATTGAGATATTCTGTAACTATAAAATACACAATAGATTTTGAAGGCAGTACAAGGAGAGTGTAAAATTGTTTATTAATATTTTATATTGACTATATATTGAAATAACATTAAAAAAATAAAGTATATTATTAAAATTAATTTTACCTATTTCTTTTTAGTTTATAAAATGTGCTACTAGAGGATTTTTAATTGCACATGTAGCTCCCAGTACATTCCGTTGGACAGCACTGCTGTGGAGCTTAAGAAACAATCAGGTATAAGCACTGCAGATGTAGGTAGCCAGCGTCCTGGGAATGAGTAGACCATCAGTGTGAATTGATGGCGGGCTCCACACTGACATCCTGTTTGGTGAGCCCTGCTTGTACACTGTCCTTGCCCATTATTTGCCGAGCCCTAAAGCCACTTCTTTACAAACAAGATCCAGAGCAACTGACTTGATGAAGCTGTTGTCTCCTGGGTACTGGGGTGGAGGAAATCGTTGGTGCCCAGCTGTCTGTGCCCATGTGCCACTCTTCAGAGTAATGATGAGCAGAGCTTCGGGAGAAGGTGTTTAAGAGTCGAGTGAGTCTATTGGAAGTGACTGAGTTAGCAACAGTGGAGAGAGTTACCCTGAAAGGAAGATACCTGAATTTTTACTATCAGTTATAATATTGTAGAAAATGGCACCCCACTCCAGTACTCTTGCCTGGAAAATCCCATGGACAAAGGAGCCTTGTAGGCTGCAGTCCATGGGATCACGAAGAGTGGGACACGACTGAGCGACTTCACTTTCAATTTTCATTTTTGTGCATTGGAAAAGGAAATGGCAACCCACTCCAGTGTTCTTGCCTGGAGAATCCCAGGGATGGGGGAGCCATCTATGGGGTCGCACAGAGTCGGACACGACTGAAGCAACTTAGCAGCAGCAGCATGGTGATGTATTGGGGTCACTGGGAGAAGATGGCAAGAAAGTGGAACACGAGTAGGGAGTTGTTTATGGAGCACCATCTCTGGAGCGGACACCGTGCTGGTGCTGTTTGTAGAGCGCCTTGGACCAGGTCGCTATTCTCAGAGCTCTCTGGTGGAAGAAGGCTAGATTTTTGGGACCAGCACTACATGCTGAACTTTTGTGGGGCAGGGTCCCTGAGGAGGCAGGGCTCCAAGAGATCCACTAGTCAGTGACCTGGGAGATGATCTCGGTAAAATGGCAAGCCCATGCTCTAGGGGTTAGAATTGTCTATTTTTTGTTTTAAAGTTTATTTATTTGACTGCATTGGGTCTTGGTTGCAGTATGTGGGATCTTTGTTGTGGCTCAGAGACTCACTAACTGTGGCTCATTCCAGAGTGTGTGGGTTCAGTAGTCGTGAGGCATGGGCTTAGTGGCTCTGAGGCATATGAAATCTTACTTCCCTGATCAGGGACTGAACCTGTGTCCCCTGCATTGGAAGGCAGATTCTTAACTGCTGGACCGCTAGGAAGTCTCTTCGGGCTTTTTCGCTGCTAGAAAGTTAATGAGTCAAATAGTTGGGATTTTTGGTGATATTCTCAACTCTGACTATGACTATTAACCTAATTAATATGAATGAAAATTGTCTTTCAGAAAATAACAAATTCACCCCTCAAGTTAATCAGCTGCAGAAAAGAAGAGGTAGAAGCCTGTGTGACTTCAGGGCTCTCTTCTGAGGAGCTCCTCAAGGCCTGGATCTAGCAGATGAAGCCGAGAAAGCTGGGCTGCAGGATGCAGAAACCACGAGGGGAAAGGCTGCACGTCTTTTCCTTCAAGGACAAAACATAAGAGAAGAGCCTGCCATGTCCACGTCTAGAAGCAGCTGTCAGAGGCAGGGAGGTATGGCTGATGGAGTGCCAAGAGGGGGTCAGGGGATGTGACCTCCAGCACTGGATCTCTGCCATCTCCTAGCAGGATGACCTTGGGGGAAAATGACTTAGTCTCTCTGCCCCTCAGTTTTCTCATCTGTACAATGGTTAACTACTTGACCATTAAACCGTTTGTTGTATATATGTCTATATTATCTCTCTGCCACTGGCAAAGCTGTCGGGAAATCGGCAACATTGTACATTGTGATTAGTTCTGCTTTTCTGAAGAGCAGCAGGTCCATGTGTAACAGGAATGATCAGAGACTACACAAGCAGTGGCCACTTTCCTGGAGGACACTTTGAAGACGAAAAGAAGGGTGGGTACAACAAGGTTGATTTCACTTCAAGCCAAATGCCTGTGCATGCATGTGGGCTAAGTCACTTCAGTTGTGTCTGACTCTTTGTGACTCTATGGACTATAGCCTGCCTGTGCAGAGGTGACTGAATGGCTCAGCCAGCAGTAAGATCTGTGGCCTAGAAGGAGACTACATCCCCACTGAAAATGGGCTGTGTGTGGATGCTGCTGACCCATGAAATGCTGTGCAGAGTGAATAGGGTGTGCACGCTGAGGACAGCAGCTGAAATGAGTGTGCATGATGAGATGAAACTGCAGAAGGCTGTCGATCATAAGTGTAATGTTTTCTGTGCTCCTTTTTCCTGTGGAGTTGTTATAGTACAGCATGAAAAATAACAAGAGGTCACTTTGGGGAATCATTTTGGTTTCTTCCAAAACAGTGGTCTTTAGGGTTCAAGTTACATCATCAACCTTGAGTCCAGGCTGCATGAAGGTCACCTTTGGTTAGGATGCTGGGGGTAAGCCCAGGTCGGGGACGGAGCAGGGGTAGACTGGGGGACAGTGTCTGGCTGCATGGGGGCTCTGAGGCAAGGTGCTCCTGGCTATTCCTGGGGCCCTCACACTATAGAAAATCCTTTGGGGAACTCTTTTAAGATACCCCCTCAGGGTGTCCTTAATTCTCCTGGCATGTTCATCCTGGACCCATGACTGAAGCCTCTTCCTGACCCTCTTGCCCACCAGGTGAGGAAGAGTCAGGGCCAGAGAAGGGATGGCGGGGGAGTCTCTTAAAGGCTGAAGCAATTGTTGGGCAAAGCCTGGGTGTCCCTTCATAGACCCCACCCTTCCCAGCTCTGGAGCCTCTGAGCTGGTTTGTTTCCACCCCCCACTTCCTGGGCCCCTTCCAGTCAGCCTTGAGGTAGAGACAATCTAACTGCTTCAGCCAGGTGTTTCCCCTATAAGGCAGAGGCCCCCAGCCCTCTCTTGACCTGGGTAGGGGTTTCCAGGGGCCAGAGGAGGGCTGTCTCTAAGATGAGATCACTGGAGAGCTTCTCTTTCATACCATTTTTATACTTCTGCATTATTCGATTCTTTTATGAAGAGTATATGTTCATTTTACCTTTGGCCAAACTGGAATCCCACTCCAGTTTGGAGTGGCAAATGGCAACCTACTCCAGTACTCTTGCCTGGAAAATCCCATGGGTGGATGGAGGAGCCAGCTAGGCTACAGTCCATGGGGTTGCAAAGAGTCGGACACGACTGAGCGACTTCACTTTCACTTTCTTTCTTTCTAGACTGGAATCATATTTTCAGTTTGCAGGAATAAAGACTCTATTACTCCACCAGTCATGACCCCCTCCTTCTTCTCCCTACCCTCCACCCTCGGGCCACAGTTGCCCTGTTACCTGTCCAGACCCAGAACTCAGGAATGACCCCCGACTTCCCTCTGCTTGCATCCCTCTCACAGCTAGTTCCCTTGCCCATCCACCTTGCAGGTTTATACAGGTGTCCAGACATTTCCCTCAATTATCCCATTGTCCTCCCATGTCCCCAGAATCATTTATGGAAGTCTGACCATGCACCAACCATTTAGCTGGTCCTTGAGAGTAGAGGGGCGCCCTCCTGCATAGCTGGCCATTCCATCTGCCCTGGAATACTGGTATCTTGACTCCCTGGCCTCTCCCCCGATTGATTTACCCCTATCACCTGGATTCTTCAGTGACTGAAAGGGGTGTGATTAGTAACTACAATAGGAATACTGACCATCTCTCACAGTCCTTGATGATGCCCAGTGAGCAGACACCCCTGATCCCACAGTCACGCACATTTTTCTTAGTCCTGCCTTCAGATGCTACCAGGGTCCAAGGAACAAAATCCTGGTTCTGTGAGGCTTACCTTTTGATAGTGGGGCTGGGGGGAGGAATAATAATAAAATAATAACAGTATTTGTCATTATTAGGTGAATTATCTAGAATATTGAGAGTGTGTAAGTCCTATGGGAAGATGACAAGATGGAGCAGGAAATGGAAGGGTGGGGTGAGGGCAGATTGCAGCTTCCTCTGAATGAAAATAAATGGAAACAAGAGAACCACAATGCTAGTTAAGTCCTTCCACAGTGTGGGGGACTAAGCGTGTGTGTGTGCTAACTCACGTTAGTCGTGTCCTGAAGTGCAGGGCCCTATGGACCGTAGCATTCAACACAACCCTATGGACTGTAGCCCTCCAGGCCCTCTGTCCATGGGATTCTCCAGGCAAGAGTACTGAGTGGGTTGCCATGACCTTCTCCAGGGGATATT
>SJYC01091652.1:0-58806 GCA_006408675.1 Madoqua kirkii | reverse complement strand
AGTGAACTCTGGGAGTTGGTAATGGACAAGGAGGCCTGGCCTGCTGCGATTCATGGGGTCACAAAGAGTCAGACACGAATGAGCGACTGAACTGACTGAGTGACTGACTGATAAGGGAAAAGAATGCAAAAAATAATGAATGTATGTGAACCTGAATCACTTTGTTGTAAACGTGAAACTCATACAACATTGTAAATCAACTATACCTCAATAAAATTAAAAAGAAGAGGAGAAAGGAGGAAATACCAGAAGACTATGGTCTCCCAGTCAGTCCCCAGACCTGAGCCAGTTTATAGATGCAGAATGAAGGAGGGTGGCGGCTGGCGCCCTTAGGAAGGATGTTGGAGCATTACCAAACATGGACTGTTGCTCTTCCTCTCATATTTCCTGACGGGACGGACTTACAGCCTTTTCCAGGGTAACTGCACTGGGGAAAAGGAAATAGGCAGGCATTCTGGGATGACTGGACACTGCCTCTGAACTAACAGTGATTTTGGTAGACCCAGCCTGTCACTGTGGTCCACCAAAAGTGACTTTGGTAGAGTCAGGGACTTTGGAGTTCAGATGATCAATGGGCTTAATTCAGGTCTGTGTCAGAGTAGACCAGTGGGTCCCTGAGCACATTCTGTGGCTATTTCCCTGGTTCTGGAGAACATAAGTGGAAGAGATATACCTGCTGGCTGGCAGAATTCTCACACTGGCTCTCTGACCTGTGAAGTGAGAGCTATCATGGTAAGAAAGACCAAGTGGAAGCTGTAAAGCTGCCGCTGCCTAGGAAACTCGTAACTCAAAGGCAGTACTACATTCCCGGGGGAAACTGCAGAAATTAGTGCCACTATCAAGGACTTGAAGGATACAGGAGTAGATTCCTACCCCATCCACTCCACCTCACCTATTTGGCCTCTGCTGAAGAAGGGTGGATCCTGGAGAATGACAGTGCATCATGGAGTACTATAAGCTTACCCAGGTGGTGGTCTTTTTAAGATTAAAAACAATTATTTATTTTTGGCTACACTGGGTCTTCATTGCTGTGCACGGGGTTACTCTAGTTGTGGCAAGTAGGGGCGAGAGTCTAGTTGCGGTGCACAGGCTTCTCATTGCGTTGGCTTCTCTTGTTGCTAGGCACAGGCTCTAGAGCAAGTCAGCTTAGTAGCTGTGGTGCATGGGCTCCGTTGCCCCATGGCATGTGGGATCCTCCTGGACTAGGATCGATCCTGTGTCCCCTGCATTGGCAGGTGGACTCAACCACTGGATCACTGGGAAAGTGACTAGGTGGTGTTTTTAATTGCAGTTGCTGTACCAGACATGATTTTGTTGCTTAAGCAACTCAGCACATCCCCTGGTATGCAGTTATTGACCTGGAAATTGCTTTTTGCTCATTACCTATTGGTAAAGGTCACCAGAAATAGTTTTCTTTCAGTTAACAAGGTCAGCAATACACCCTCCCTGTCCTGCCTCCGGGGTGTATCAGCCCTCCAGCCCCTATGTTATAATTTAATTCACAGGGATCTTGATCACCTTTCCCTTCTATAAGATATCACACTGGCCCATTACATTGATGACATTATGCTGATTAGACCTACTGAGCAAGAGGTAGCAAATTATTGGTATTTGAATTTTAAAGGATGGGAAATAAATCTAACAACAATGTAGGGACCTTCTATCTTAGTGAAAATTCTAGGGCTCAAGTGGTGTGGGCATGTCAAAATATTGCATCTAAGGTAAAGAATAAGTTGTTGCTCAGTCCCTCTAACAACCAAAATTGCAGCACAACACCCGTGGGTCTATCTGCATTTTGGGGATAACATATTCCTCCTGTGATGTGTTTCTCCTGCTTATTTACTGTGTGATCTAGGTGCTAGTTTTGAGTGTGGCTCAGAACAAGAGAGGACTTCACTGGTGGCTTAGACAGTAAAGAGTCTGTCTGCAGTGCAGGAGACCTGGGTTCTATCCCTGGGTCGGGAAGATCCCCTGGAGAAGGAAATGTCAACCCATTCCAGTATCCTTTCCTGGAAAATTCTGTGGATGAAGGAGCCTGGTAGGCTACAGTCCATGGGGTTGCAAAGAGTGTGACACAACTGAGCAACTTCACTTTCAGAACAAGAGAAGGCTCTGCCTCGGTCCAGGCTGCCGTGCAAGCTGCTCTGCCATTTGGGCCACAGGACCCTGAAGGTCCAAGGGGGCTTAGACTATCTGGCAGATAGGGATGCTGCTTAAAACATTTGGTGGCCCCTGTGGGTGAAGCACAAGTTGGCTTAGGGTTTCTCTGGAGAACCCAGCCTAGTCCACAATCAGCTTTCCTCTTTAGCCTCTGGTTTCCCTAGACACTGCTGCCTCCTTGTATGCACAGGCCCTTGGCCTCCCCCCAGTGAGCCAGGCATCTAGCCTCTTTTTGTCTCCAACAGCAGGGAATACACACTGGGCTCTGTGCATGGGACCCCCAAGGTTAGGGTGAAAAGATAAACTGCCCTTCAATCCACCCTTTGCTGGGGTTCAGTGACACTCAGAGCACTCCAACACTCCCTCCAAAGGTGCCCTCTTCACACATCCTTGAAATGTCCAACAACTCAATCCTTTTTATATCCTCTCAATAGGTGTTGGGTACAATATTTGGATATTGCTTTCCTTTGGCTGTGCTGGGTCTTCACTGCAGCACGTGAGCTTCTAGTTGTGATGTGTGGGCTCAGTAGTTCCAGCGTGGGGGCTTCTCTCGTGATGCACAGGCTTAGTTTCCCTTCGGCATGCAGGGAAGCTGCTCATCAGTGAGCCAGGTTGATTTAGGACCGTCCAGGTGGTGCCATGGTAAAGAACTGCCTGCCAATGCAGGAGACTCAGGTTCGATCCCCGGATTCGGAAGATCCCCTGGAGGAGGGCAGGGCAACCCACTCCCTTACTCTTGCCTGGAGATTCCCATGGACAGAGGAGCCTGGTGGGCTATGGTCCATGGGATCACAGAGTCAGACACAACTGAAGCAACTTAGCATGCATGCTTGCCAAGGTGTCTGTGTAAGATCTGCATGCCACAGGGAAACTAAGCCTGTGCACCGTGAGAAGAGCCCCCCTACTGGAATGACTGAACCCACACATCACAACTAGAAGCCCACATACCACAATGAAGACCCAGCACAGCCAAATGTTCCCTAACCAGGGATCGCGGATTCTTAACCACTGGACTATCAGGGAAGTCCCTGGGTATTACTTTCGAGTTTAACGTCATGTTATGTACTGAAGAGGTAAGGATAGAAGAGGACCTCTGCAAGGAGATCAGGAGATGGTTAAATGTGAACAGGCAGTTATGAAAAATATTGCTCTTGGTAATAAAAAGAGTCCATTATGTAAGCTAAACAAGAGGCTAGAATAGTTGATAGATGAGTTGATCCAAGGAGAGAAAGAAATTACGTATAAAAAGCACCAAAAGATAGAGAAATGAAAATGTGAAGTTGAGAGTCATGGAAGACTGAGAAATTCTAATCCAAGAGGAGTTCTGAATGAAAAAGCTGATGAGATCATAGGAGAGGGAACGGATGAAAAACTTCCACAACTGAAAAAATTTCAGCTTAATACTGTACTGATTGTGGTGAGAGTAAAGTAATAAAAAACAAAAAAATCCCTCCTGAGCACCATAGCCACCATGCCTCACTGGGAACAGACAGGGAGGGGGCCACCGTCATACTGAACACATTCCCATCACAGGAAGCATCTGGGTCAGGAGTGTATCCTGCCTCCTCAGTCCAGGATGGGAGAATAGCGAGCATGTGACTGGCGTCTCCACAACTTTCTGCTACTTCCTTCCCTCTCCACAAACTGATCAAACAGGTTTTTGTTTTTTTTTTTTAATCTATTAAAGATAAACGACTTTTCTGCTGCTTCTTGTGATGAGCTCAAGGCACTTGTTGTTTAGGGCTCAGACACATGGAACAGAGTAGGAGCTTATTCCAGGGCTTTTTTTTTTTTTCTGAGTGTTTATTTTTTTTTAAGGGGATAAAAAGTAAAAGTGTTAGTTGATCAACCATGTACGACTCTTTGTGACCCCATGGACTTGTTGCCAGGCTTCTCTGTCCATGGAATTCTCTAAGCAAGAATACTGGAGTGAGTAGCCATATCCTTCTCCAGGGGATCTTTCCAACTCAGGGACTGAACCCAGGTCTCCTGCATTACAGGCAGATTCTTTGCTGCTTGAGACAGATTTATTTGGCTGTGCCAGTTGTGGCATGTAGAATCTTAGTTTTCCTGCCAGGAGTCAAACCTACACCCCCTGCAATGGTAGCTTGGAGCCTTAGTCACTGGGCTACCAAGAAAGCTCCTTTTTCTCATTGGTAACACTCAACTCACTAATAGGGCCTGGCTGATTCAGTGATGGGGACTGGGTTGGTAGGCGAGGAAGCAGCAATACCCATCTCTTATGACATATTCTGATTGCTTGCCTATTGCAGAGCTGTTGCAGGCAATGGTTTCACAGGATGAACAGAATAGGAAGGGAACCAACAAGATTTGTCTAGTCTTCTGATTTTTAACCTTTAGGCCAATTAAATCGATCTCCAAAAGGAATATCTACTTATTGTAAAAAGTCTGAATGATAAGGAACGACATAAAGCAAAAAGCTTCTCCCTTGCTCCCCTTCCTCCTCTTCCTCGTTCACCCAAGGTGTGAGCCCTATGATTATTTTATATATATATAATGTTGGAGAAGACTCTTGAGAGTCCCTTGGACTGCAAGGAGATCCAACCAGTCCATTCTGAAGGAGATCAGCCCTGGGATTTCTTTGGAAGGAATGATGCTAAAGCTGAAACTCCAGTACTTTGGCCACCGCATGCTAAGTGTTGACTCATTGGAAAAGACTGATGCTGGGAGGGATTGGGGGCAGGAGGAGAAGGGGACGACTGAGGATGAGATGGCTGGATGGCATCATGGACTCGATGGACATGAATCTGAGTGAACTCCGGGAATTGGTGTTGGACAGGGAGGCCTGGTGTGGGCGATTCATGGGGTCGCAAAGAGTGGGACACGACTGAGACTGAACTGAGCTGAACTGATATAATTTTAATTTATTTATTTTTGGCTTCACTGGGTCATCACTGCAGCCTGTGGGCTTTCTCTAGTCATGGCGAGCAGGGGCTACTCTCTAGTTAAGGTGTTCAGGCTTATTGCAGTGGCTTCCCTTGTTGCAGAGCACGGGCTCCAGGGCGCGTGGGCTTCAGCAGGTGCAGCACGGGGGCTCAGTAGCTGTGGTTCCCCGGCTCTAGAGCACTGGCTCAGCAGTTGTGGTGCATGGGCTTAGTTGCTTTGCTGCATTGGGGGGGTTTCCCCAGTCCAGGGACTGAACCCGAAATTCTTGAGTCTCCTGCATTGGAAAGCAGATTCTTTACCACTGAGCCACCAAATACTCACAGGGGGACTTCTGGGTGTGCGTCATTCCAGATCCTTCTCCCTGAGAGGTGGGATAATATGTGAAGTGTCACCAGCTCTGGTTCGCCCACCCTTCTCACCTTCTTCTCTAGAGGAGCTCTCCTCCACTCCTGATTTGGGAAGGTAAATCCTCATCCCCTCGGGGAAGCTGCCACGGTGGAATCAGAGATGAAATATGCCAGTTCTTAAGTTTTCATCTGAGAAGTTCTATTCCCGGATATGAAATGGAGAAGACTGCGCAGACGATGCCCTGCCAGTTTTTCCCCTCTTCCCAAACCCAGACTAGACAGAGTTGAGGATGAGGAAGATGAGGAGGAAGCAGCAGAAAAACAGGGTCTCCTGTGCCCTCCCGTTGGGGTTAGATATAACCATGAGGGTGTTATGGAACACTAGGGGCAGAGTGTGCGGACTGAGGGGTCAGTGATAAAGCTTCCATTTGGAGCTTTGGGGAGCAGACACCTCTCCTCTTAAAATGGGATACTAAGTAGGCCCCTAAACCTAAGGGTCAAGGTAAGGAAAGAAAACTTCTGCAGTAAGTCTAAATAAAAAATACCTGACTTTTTAACCATGGGAAGTCAGGAGGGATGGAGACGCCAAATAAAGATAAAATTGAATTATGTAACAACAAAAGTCATGATAAGTGCACCCAGTTGATATATATATGGCTTTTGTCATATATCTATATATTTTTAATATATAGTATATAGATATATCAATATTTATATAAAAATATATAGTCTGTCTCTATATAATAGTTGGCCTTTTAAAATTGTTTCCATTAAAAAAAATTTATTTGGCTTTACTGGGGTCTTAGTTACAGCATGTGGGATCTATTTTCCTGACCAGGGATCCCAAAGCTCCTCCTGCTTTGGGAGCATGGAATCCTAACGTGGAATCCTAAGTCCCAAGTTTCCATTAAAAAAACAAAATTCCCAACACAGCTGCAGTGACTATCTCTGCACACTTTTGTGACTTTATGTAGGTCAGATTCTTAGATCAGAAGACTGTACAGTGTGAAGCTGAATTCCACTTACACTTTCGACTCTATTCCTCCATTTCTTTCTCAATAGACTTTATCCTATGGGATGAAAAAGTAATGGTTTCAGTTCTTCCTGTCCTGCCAGTTTAAGATATTTAACACGAAGTGTGAGTTTGTCTATCACCGGAGAGGTTCTGGAAAGTGAATTTTTTTGTTTCTCACTTTGCTTTCCTCTCAGGTATTTGTAAATACATGGATCAGTGGCTTTTGTTTCACGTCACTTATTCTTCCCTGGTGGCTCAGACGTAAACCTCTGCCTACAATGTGGAAGACCTGGGTTCAAGCCCTGGGTCAGGAAGATCCCCTGGAGAAGGAAATGGCAACCCACTCCAGTGTTCTTGCCTGGAAAATCCCATGGACAGAGGAGCCGGGTAGGTTACAGTCCACGGGGTTGCAAAGAGTCGGACACGACTGAGTGACTTCACTTTCTTTTCTAAAGGAACCCTCCAGAGCCAGCTCAGTTCCGAGAGATGCCACTAGGTGTCAGTGTAGGTCTTGGTTGGCGCCTACTCCCGGCTGCTGTTAATTTGATTTGGAGCCTCTGCGTCCTCTCCTGCAAAATAACAAATGTCCGTGGTGCAGAGCGCTTTCTTCGAGAGGGACTCCAGGGAGTTCAGGAGTTTGCATATGAAGCCAAGAAAGCGAGGGGCTTCTGATAATGATATTCAGTGTCTAACGGAGTCGCTTACAGGCAGAACTGGGGTCTCTTCCAGGTTTGATGTATGAGATTATTATGGAGAGGTAATGTAGGCAGACGAATGCTATATGGTGGGCTATGCAGGTGGGTTCCTGTGTGAACAGGGAATCCTGGCGCTGCCAAGATGGTCCCTTCACAGGGTGGAGGGAGAGGGGTGCGATGGGGACTGCCATGGAGGGCCAGGCGCACCCTCTGTTCTCAGTAGCAAAGGACAAGGGCTCTTCCGTGGGATGTGAGGGCGGCCAGACCTGGTGAGTGTCTCTCCCAGGGCCTGCGGTGGAGGACAGAGCCTGTTTCCTTGGGGAGATGGCCAGAGGGCCTGCCAAGAGGTTGCTACTCTGGAATGTAAAATGTTGACTGAATCAGTATTAAATTAATTCAGGGAGCTCTTCAATTCAGGCCTTTATGACGGCGACGGGAGTGAAAGAGGAGTGGGCTGGCACTCTGGAATGAGGTCCCAGGAGAGGTTCGTGCGCAGCTGACCTCCGGGGACGATGGTGGCAGGGCCGGTAGACCCCTAGATAGGGTTGCCAATAAAATAGTCTTTCTTCTCTTCTTTCAGCTGTGCAAACCTTTTCCATGGCCCACCCATTTAGACTGGAGTCTTGTCTTCTGTTTTGCTTTGAGATTCTTATGTTTGAGCCATACCACCAACTTGAAGCAAGAATTCTATCCTCTTGCTTTGATGTTTCTACCTACCCCGGGGAGGAGTCCCTGCAGGCTCTGACTAAGGGTGATGAGAATCTCCTCTTAAGGCTTCCATATCCCACCCCATGCTGTTCCAGGACCGCATATGTTTTACCTCTTGGGACCTAACTGTGATCACCACCACTGGGTATCTGGCCGTAGATGAATGGATGCTTGTCCTCTGCAGAGTGAATTCTCACCCTGTCATCCAAGTTTTTACTCAATTTTTGCTCATCTGCTTGGCTGTTACCCCCAGGGTGCAATGCAGACCCCAGCCAGATCTCGTCTCTCCCACAAGCCCTGAACCCAGGCCTCAGGCTCAAGTCAGAGCCTGAGTCCCCACCTCAGATTTCCCACAGATCTTCCACCTTGACAGCTTTCTTTCTCTTTCTCGTTTTAGTTTTCTCCTCTCTTGTTTACTATTTATGTGGCTACACTGACTCTATTTGTGGCATGTGGGATCTTAGACTTCATTGCTGCACACAGAATCTTTTAATTGGAGCATGTGGGATTTTTTTTTTTCTTTTTATTTGCAGCATATGGGATCTAGTTTCCTGACCAGGGATTGAACCAGGCTCCCTGCATTTGGAGCTTGAGGTCTTAGCCACTGGACCCCCCAGGGAAGTCCCCAACAGCTTTCTTAGCTGCAAGTCTGGATCTTAAACCCTTTGTTTCTCAGAAGATCCTGGCTCTTGCTGCAGACGTCTGCCTTTCCCCTGAGCTCTGCAAATCATGGGGTGTCAGCCAGCGGCTTCACAGCACCCCATAATCCTGCTACACTCCTACAGGGCATCAGCAGTAGGGACTTATATACCTGCATCCCCATGGGGCCTTAGCATCTCCTCTCCCCTAATATATGTAAGGCCTTAATGCACATAACTAAGAAGGGTTCCCCAATGGCCCTAACATGACTTACTATCCTTACCCAAAGGACAAACAGGCAGAGAGTGTAATTTGTTCAATTCTGGACTTACTCTGGACAGAGTTACTTTTACTGTTGACAGAAAACTCCTCAGCTTTGTATGATATGATATGATATGCGAGGTAAATCTGTCATTTTAACTATTCGCTGATCTGTGGATGAGCATATTGGCAATTACTGTCTGTTTTCAAATGAGTGAACACTGGGCTCTGGCTTCAGACCTGTGAGGAGTGACTGTTTGCCAGCCTGAGTGGAGGTGGGGGCTGCGTGTGCTGAGTGATTGTCATTTTCCTCTTACTCTCTTGCTGTCCCTCATTCCTTGGCCTCTCTTCCCTAGACCTGGGCACTCAGCCTATTTCTGGGGGTCTGGATGTTGGGTTTCTGTCCTGTTCAGTGTCCTTCACTGCTTCGATCTACAGTGGGAGGGACATTTAAAAACGTATTGGGTGGGAGAGTCTTGGATCTGGGACCAAGGGCCAACAGAAACTGTGGGGTTTTCTGTGTGGCACTGTTAAATATGCTTCCAGGCTCTTGCAGCTGAGGGTAAGGAAGAAGAGTACTGGGCTTCCCAATTTAGCTGTTTTGTGCTCAGTGTCACATAGCTGACAACCATAAAAATGGTTCAGTGGTTGGCAGGCAGGCAGCTGGGACATGGGATCAGCCAAGAGGTGAGGGGGCCTGGAGAGTGCTATGAATAGGTGAGTTGTGGGCTGGAGAGAATTCTGGTGGTCTGGATCAAGCTCTAGAAGACATCTAAGACTCCTTTCTACATTTCAGTTCTGTCCAGGACTGGTGAACAGACCTCTGTTTAAATGGTCTGAATCCCTGAAGTGGGATACTGGCCATTAGAGAAAAGCATAATGAAGCCAAGAGGGAGATGTGCAGAAATGGTGAAAGGGACCCCAGGGGGTCTGGGTGGAGCATGGAGGCCCTCCAGCCTTTGTGCGCATTGGGATGGGCGCCATCAGCACACCCTATTGTGACAGGTGAAGCGCAAAGCTCTTGGACAGCCTGGTCAGAGGATCCCTGTACTTTTTGGCACCGACCCTCTAGTCTCCATCCTCGTGCTCGGATCCACTTATTTTTGGAATCCCTTCCTCTCAGTACCAATCCTAGTCTGGGGTCTGGACTTGGAGATGGAGTGCTGCCAGAGCTCAAGTGGGACCCTAAGCGAGACCCTCAGCTGCCCCCCTGACGAACAGCAAGCCCAGAAATCTGTGGAGAGCACAAGCTAGAGGAGGCATTATACACACACAGCACGGGGGATGTCACTGTCATTTAGTCCCCCCCAGGCATCTCACACATGCGGACATTGGGCCAGAAATGGAGATACAGTCAGCTCACTGGGACTCCTTTGGCCCTGGGCTCCAGGGCCTGGCCTGGCTGTGCTGTTGGTTTCATCACTGGCCATCATTCAAGTTTCTGCTTCCTGAGTCCAGGAAATGGGGAAGTAGATTACTGTGGTGTCATCACCTGAATACCCCCAAACAGCCCTGTTTGAAGACCCCATGCAGGAAGATCTTCCAAGGAGGGGCAGGCGTCCCCCAGCAGTGCAGCTTCTGTTGGAACAAGCGTTAGGCTGAGCTGCCTCAGACTCCCTGGGTCGATCAATTTCGGATATTAAAGCAGACATGGCTCAGATTCACCCTGGACACCCACTTCTCCTCCATTCCTTCAGCTAAAAGAATTCATCACCAAATCCTCTTCTTTCACTTTCTGGAAAAAGTACTCCATACATCTGAAAGATGGGACAGAGTCGTGGCAGGAGCGCTGAGCTCAGGCACATCGCCTACACATACCACTGAATCACTGGAGAAGGAAATAGCAACCCACTCCAGTATTCTTGCCTGGAGAATTCCATGGACAGAGGAGCCTGGCAGACTCTAGTCCATGAGGTCACAGAGTCAGACACGATTGAGCGACTCTCACTCACTGACTGACCACTGAATCACAGTGAACTGTGGAAAAGTCCATTCTGAAAAACCCACACATCTAACTAATGTATGTTTGATGCTCCAATTAAAAAAATTATTTATGTGTTTTTAATTTCTTGGCCACACCATATGGCCTGTGAGATCTTACTTCCCCAACCAGGGATTGAACCTGCATGCCCTGCATTGGAAACATAGAATCTTAATCACTAGACTGCCAGGGAGGTCCTCCCTGTATTTTAAAAATTTAATTTTTAAGTTTTTATTAAGCAAAACACATGGCGCATGTCATGAGTTTGCATGTCATCCTTGCACAGGGGCCAGGCTAATGGTCTCTGTATTGTTCCAATTTGGGTATATGAAGCCAGCATGGTATTCCAGTTTATTCACTGGGGGTACTTTATGGTATGAGTGGAATCTGTAGCAAACATTAAAAAAAAATAACAAATGACATCCTGTGGTCTGTCTTCCTTTTTTATTTTCATTTTATTTTTTACCTTAAGTACAATGCATACCGATAAAAAAGATGTACGTTGCATGTATCTGTGATAATAGCCGCGGCCAAGGCAGTCTGAGGCATATTAACAACAGACTTATCTGTGGAGCAGCACCTTATGTAAGATGCATTTTCCTCTAGAGCCAAGCAGGGCAGAATCCACCTACATGGCAGATAAGTGGCCCCTGGGCCCATGTGCAGCCCAGTGCCAGGGCGGCGGCTGGGGAGTTTTCTCAGCCATAGAATTGACACAACAAGGGCAGGATTTCCATTTAGTGCAACAGAAGCTGCCATGTAAATTGGCACTTGATGCTTTGCAGTCTGGCTGTACTAATGTCATCTATGGAACCCAAGATAATTTCAGTGACATATTTCTTTACTCTGGGGGAGAAATGTGCTTTCAGCCAGGGTCCATTTGACAAGCCTGGGTAAAGATTTGCATGGTAGGTGGAGACCGTGTATAAAATTGTCCCCCACCCACTCCAGTATTCTTGCCTGAAGAATCCCAGGGATGGGGGAGCCTGGTGGGCTGCCGTCTATGGGGTTGCACAGAGTCGGACATGACTGAAGTGACTTAGCAGCAGCAGCAGCAGTAGCTCTGCAAAAGATATAGGGCTAAATAACTTCTTGGTAGAAGCTGATGGAATAACCTTGATTCCTTGCTTCTGGATGGCCAGGGGCTCCTTAGACTGTGGTGACCAAATGGATCATCCAAGAAAGCTGGCACCCTCCTCTGTGCAGCTCTGTGAGCCTTGGGTGTGGCCTGGTTAGGGATGTGATGCTTTTCATCTGTAGCCCCGCCCCCATCCAGTCACAACCTCTACCCTTCAGCCCCAGGTCCTAACTCACACCCATGTGGCCGCAGGTTGGCTGTTCATTCTGACCTGCATGCCACCACTCCCTGGTCAGATGGAGCCTTTCCCCAGGCTGCAGTCTGTCTCCCCCTCCCACTTCAGTTCTCCACTGCTAGCCTTCCCTGGCTTCTCTGCCTTCTCAGTTGTTCTGCTGTTGGTCTCTCTAGCAGACCAACATTGCTTATTTCCCAGAGCCTCCATGAAAAACCACTCAACCTTTGCCTTTTGCTCTTTATCCAGGCCTCGGAGCTCTTGGGAAAGTCATGAAGGTGGAGTCAACATCTAACATCAGCTGGAGACTCTGAGTCGTGTTGAACTTCTCTTCCTCTTGAGACTCCTTCTTTGCATTTCCACGGAGGGAGCTTCAAGCCTGGGGCCTCAAGGCATGGACTGCTTCTGCCTCGTCCCGTCTCAGGACAGTGGGCTCTTCCCCTCCAACTTTCGTACCTCAATGACTCTGTCGCTCCTTATGCTCCTTTGGTCTGTCTGATTCTCTCTCTGTCTATAGTTCTCTCTTCATCATCCTTTGCTGGACTTTTCCTAGGAGTTGTCAGCATTTCTGCTTCCTTGTTTTTACCACCTGCATGCCTCTAGTCGCCTTTTTTTTTTTTTTTGGCCACGTATCATGAAGAACATAGTTTGCTGATCAGTGATCAAACCCCTGCCCCCTGCATTGGAAGCTTGGAGTCTTAAGCCCCAGACCGCCAGGGAAGTCCCTTGTAATCTTTTGATATCTAATTTCGGTTCCTTCCATTTTGTGAAAATGATATTTTTAAAGGACACAGATGAGGCTGTGTGAGACTCAGTGAGTATCATGAAGAACATAGTTGCTGATCAGTGATCAAACCCCTGCCCCCTGCATTGGAAGCTTGGAGTCTTAAGCCCCAGACCGCCAGGGAAGTCCCTTGTAATCTTTTGATATCTAATTTCGGTTCCTTCCATTTTGTGAAAATGATATTTTTAAAGGACACAGATGAGGCTGTGTGAGACTCAGTGGCTTTTCCTTAAGCTAGTGTCAGGGCTTGTCTTGTATGACCACCATATCCTTCTTTTGGTAGACAGAATAATAACCGTTCAAGGATATTCACGTTCTAATCCCTGGGATCTGTGATTATGTTACCTTATACGGCAAAAAAGACTTGGCAGATGTGACTAAATTAAGGATCTTGAGTTGGGGAGATTATTCTAGCTTATCTGGGTGGGCCCAATGTAATCACGGGAGTCCTTATAAGGAAAAGAGGGATATAGGAGTCTACCTTGGGGAGGAGCTGTGATGACCCAAGCAGAGAACAGATTGATACTGGGCCAGGAGCCAAGGAATGCTGGCAGCGTCTAGTAACTAGAAAAAGCAAGGAATGGATTATCCCATAGAGCCTTCAAAAGTAACACAGCTCTGCCAATACTTAATTTTAGCCCCATAAGACCCATTTCTGATTTCTTCCCTCTAGGACTGTAAGAGAATAAATTTGCATGGCTTTAAGACACTGAGTTTGTGGTAAGTTGTTACAGCAGCAATAAGAAACAAATATACTTCTCAATACTCTCTTCTCTCTAGATTGTCCCATCTAAAGTAATGGAAACTTCTGCTTCATCTTCTGGTCTTTTTCAACCTGTTTCCTCCAAAATGGAAAAATGCATTTAGCATTTTCACAATGAATATTTGCAGAAGTAGTCTGTTTAAAATGATACCACTATATTTAGCACATGTGGGGATACCTCCCTTCTTAGAGAATCTTCCTCCACTCACAGCCTTTGATGGGTAGACCTCAGATCCCTGACCCACCCCAATCATATCTGATTGACTCAGGAGTGTGCACTTCATCTAAAGGGACCTCATTGGTCAGCTGGCCTAGTGCAGGAAAGGGGAGTTGGGCCAATCAGATGCCCACCCTGGGAAATCTGTCTGATACCAAGTTTTGGTTCATGATAGGCAGTGGAGCGGAAAGACTGGTAGATTTATATCTGGTATGGCAATAAAGGATTAGATGAAATTCAGAGATTGGAGAAACTCAGAGGTGACTAATTGGAGGATGAGAAGGGGTGAAGGTAGAGATACTGAGGAACCCCTAAGGGGGAGGAGGCAACAGCGTCTGTGTCTTGCAGCAACTTTGGTTTCATCTTTGCCAAGGCCTGCGAGTTTTCCATGTTTCTCTGAGACACTCCTCTTTGATTTGGATGGATTTCTGTTCCTTAAGATCAAAGATTCTCAGACTAGAATGATCTGTGTTTGTCCAGTTGCTCAAGTCAGAAAGCTGGGATGTCACCTTTCACTCTTCTTGTCTTCTCTGTTGTCCCGGAGCCTGAATACATGAGAAAAAGGAGAACATGGGTCAGACCCTGAGAAAAACCAACATTTGAGGAGCAGAAGAATCTTCAAAAGGGGAAGAGAAGGAGAAATCGGAGGAAAAGTAGAAATGCTCCCTGAAGCATCCCTGAAGTGAAGGAAGCTGGCGCTTAGAAGCACTGAATGTCATCAGATCCCAAATCAATTGATTTTTGTTTAGATGGGTGATGAAAAAGGAAACAACTTTTTGGAAACCCAGTGTCTTAAAACTGGGAACTGAGGGGAGAGCATTTGGGTGAGGGAATACATAAGCCATTCTCCAGTGGAAGCCAAGGCAAGTTGTTTGACGCCAAATGCAAAATACAGGGATGAGAAATGAGTGATGAGGATTGCAACTAGATCTGACCTTGAGCACCTCAAAGTCAAGGCTTGTGTCTTATTCACCCACCTATTTTGCAATTCCTGGCTTAGCTCCTGGCATTCATTCATTCTTGCCACGATCTCTGTCATATATTTAGGTATCAAGAACATAAAAATTCAGCTGGACAAATTAAGCTCTTTTTACAACATGTTCTGAAAATTGTTCATCTGAAAAACTCCAGACTTCCCTGGCTGACAATTTTAGCCACCAGAATGCATGGGAAGAAGAGACAGTTTGTTTAGAACTAAAGATATTTTCCACTTGTCAAGGAAGGAATCCAGATTTTGAGCAAGTATTGAATTGTATGCTAAAGAAAATATTTAATGAAAAGAAATTTGTTGTTTGCATGGATGGATCCACACAACTAAAACTGTTATACAAAGATACTCCTCACTGAAAAGGATAAGGGCCTCCCCAACACTGAGTTGGACTTGCCCCGAATGAAGGGGATACCCTGAATGTGCCAGGTTACCACTCTGAAGTCATAATGATCCATATGGAGTTCTTCGCCCCATCAAAGGAAATTCAATGTGGACCCTGGACCTTTGACAGGAGAAAATAAACTCCCTACCTCTGTGGCTCATTTTGGGAAAAAGAAAAGGGGAATTGTATAACCAGATTTGCTCTTTTGAAAACTCTGAGAGCAGCAGGACAGGAACCTTATGGGTAGCCTGCTTAGGTTGAGTTGAAAACGAGTGGAGAGTTTCTGTGTCCATAGGAAGCCCTCCAGGTTGGATGCAGCCTGGCTTTGTGAGAGCTGATTAGGGTGCCAAGCAGTCTTGCAGTCTTGCTCCTGGAGCATGTCTCACCTCTGTCCCCTCAACTCTGCCTCTGCCCATTCCTAAGTGTGAAAGTTCTCATTGTTATCTTGGTTACAGAATCCCATTCCTTGTCTGTTTTCTTTTGCCCTTATCCTCACACTTCTTTGAATGTCCTTTCATGGGACGCCTTGATCTGCTCCCAAAGAAATGCAATTATCAGAAATCAACCTCTCTCACCCATTTCTGCCCTAAGCAGCTTTTGCCCACTGGTGAATTTCACATTGTACTGAGAAAGTCAGCAACTAATACTAGTAACAATAAAATATGTTTGTATTTTTTAGATGACTTTTTCCACTGGGGACTCCCTGGTGAGAGCCAGACGCTGAGCAGAGTAAGTGTGTGTATGAGCTGGAAATGGAGAGCAAGAAAGAGACCTGGCCGGTTGAAGCCTTTCCTTGACAGCTAATTTCCATTTTTTGGTATCAAGGGGTCTGTGCCAGTAATTGGCATGCAGATTGTGTCTGATGGGCCTGTTATACAGAATAAAGGAATCTGCTAGTTAGAATAAGCCAACCCCAGGCTGATGGATGGGGCATAAGGAGGTCATTGCAAAAGAGAAATTGTGTGTGTGTGTGTCTCTGTGCGTGTGTGTGTTTCACAAGAATTCCACCTCCCCCCCCCATCTCTCTCTTGATCCAGCAAACTCTAATCTTTCATATTGCATTGAGACAAATGTTGCTCCATTTCTCTCCCTCTCTCTGTTTTTCCCTTGAAGGGATATTTGATAGAACCCAGTCCAGGTTTTAATAAAGTGTGGGGGCAAAGGAGAAATTAAAGCAGTGTCATGGTTTGTTAGCAGCCCAGGATCTTCCAAGATGGGCCCAGGCTACAAATTATACTCTGGAATTAATTGGCAGAAGGTAGTTCTCCTGTCCATCATGCTTAATCCAAAGGTGTGGGTGGAATGGGGCTGTGGGGCATCAACAGGAATGTATATACTCTTATCCACTTCCCCTTTGCTTTGTCTAAGTCACTGGTGCCATTAGGTAGCTGTTTCCTGGACCCTCACCCCATGCCTCGTTTAGGTAGGAGTTGTACCATCTCCTGTTACCTCCAAAGTATTGGTGCCACACAATGTTGTGTTAGTTTCTACTGTACAGCAAAATGAAGCAGCCATACATATACATTTATCCCCTCCCTTTTGACTTCCCTCCCATCCAGTCCATCACTGTGGATTAAGTAGAGTGTCCTGTGTTATACACTAAAACAGAACATTATTATATTTTAAAAAAGAAATAGATGAATCCATCATAGAAAATTCTTTGCTTTTTTATTAGAGAAATTCAGTTGTGTCACCGAGCAGATGTCAGCAAGAGTTCTGAAGCCCTTTGTCTTCTGAACTGATCCAGAAAGGTCTCATTTTTTTTTTTTTTCTGGCTATGTCTTTCCCCAAGGCTGCCATAACAGGTGAATGCAGAACATTTAAAGGGTCCAATTGTAGTCCTATACTTTTGGGTAGCACTATGATTTGACCTTTTTATCTCACTAACCTCTAAGAGTGGGGCCAAGGGCCTGTAGAAAAGTGGTACTGGAGGGAAAGTGGAATGAGGAAGAAGACAGAGGAAGAGCAAAGACAAGCGGCTAAGGAGTAGGAAGGGGGGGGGAGTGAGTATGAGAATAAAGAGAAAGGGACAGAAGAGGGAGACCAGAGATAAGAACAGAAGGTGAGTTAGAGACTCAGTTCAGTTCAGTTCAGTCGCTCAGTCATGTCCGACTCTTTGTGACCCCATGAATCGCAGCACACCAGGCCTCCCTGTCCATCACCAACTCCTGGAGTCCACCAAAACCCATGTCCATTGAGTCGGTGATGCCATCCAACCATCTCATCCTCTGTCGTCCCCTTCTCCTCCTGCCTTCAATCTTTCCCAGCATCAAGGTCTTTTCCAATGAGTCAGCTCTTTGCATCAGGTGGCCAAAGTATTGGAGTTTCACCTTCAACATCAGTCCTTCCAATGAACACCCAGGACTGATCTCCTTTAGAATGGACTGGTTGAATCTGCTTGCAGTCCAAGGGACTCTCAAGAGTCTTCTCCAGCACTGTAGTTCAAAAGCATCAATTCTTTGGTGCTCAGCTTTCTTTATGGTCCAACTCTCACATCCATACATGACTACTAGAAAAATCATAGCCTTGACTGGATGGACCTTTGTTAGCAAAGTAATGTTTCTGCTTTTGAATATGATGTCTAGGTTGGTCATAACTTTCCTTCCAAGGAATAAGAGTCTTTTAATTTCATGGCTGCAGTCACCATCTGCAGTGATTTTGGAGCCCCCCCAAATAAAGTCTGACACTGTTTCCACTGTTTCCTCATCTATTTCCCATGAAGTGATGGGACCAGATGCCATGATCTTCGTTTTCTGAATGTTGAGCTTTAAGCCAACTTTTCCACTCTCCACTTTCACTTTCATCAAGAGGCTCTTTAGTTCCTCTTCACTTTCTGCCATAAGGGTGGTGTCTTCTGTATGTCTGAGGTTATTGATGTTTCTCCTGGCACCTCCTGAACCCCAGTCTGAGGACAGAGGCTGCCTTCTTCCTCTCTTGGTCCTGCCAGGCAGCTTCCATGGTTCCAGGACAGTGCTGCTGTGCTCCCTACAGGCCTGGAGGTTGAACGGAGGCAGGCAATGTCTCTGCCAACATTCCTTTGAACTCTGTGCAGCCCCTACTTAATGCCCTCCACTGTGGATGGAAGACCTTCCTCCCTTTTGCCAAAGGTGCCAGAGGGTCTTTTATTGGCTGCTAATGTAGGTGGTACTCTATTTCTCTCAAACACATCAGTATCTCTGAGTTTTTGCTTCACAGAGGATTTTTTTGGTGGCAGGAGAGGGTAAAAAGGAAGAGGAGGGAGTCAGTGGTATGGTGACTGTTCCTGATTCAGCTTGGTGGATAGGGCACCAGACCTGTGGGCTGAATCCCTGGAAGATACGGGGGTCCCTGCTGGCTCCGAGGTTTCACCAGGTTGCCCAGGCCCAGGGGTGAGCTTGGGGTGTTCTAGGAATTGACGGGGCCCATTGCTGAGACTCTGGGTGCTGACAGTGCTGATTTGGGACCCAGGCGATGAGAGGCACAGAGCTGGGGAGACCATCTCCCCCTTCTGCATGGGGACCAGCACCGTGAGGGCATCTGAGGATAGTGGCTTTGGGAATGTCTGTCACAGCACCCACTGCACAGCTGGAGGCATTTCCCCATGGGCTGGTGGAGCTGAGGCTCAGGGGATACAGATAAATAAAATGTGGGGTCCCGGGGAAGGGAAGGCTGATGCCTGGTTGCAGCTCATAGACTAGTGGTAAGTCCATGGCAGGCTCCCCTTTGAAGACTTCCAGAATAGCTGGGTATGCTCTAGGTCTGTCCTACTGTTCTGTACGGGAAGTTATTAAGCCCATCCGAGTTCATAGTTGACTTTCTAACTCCTAACTTTGTAATTTGGGCCATGTTCCCTAAAGATAGAGAAAAGAAAAGGCTGCTGCTATGGAGAGCAGGTCACTTGTCAAATTATGGGTCGCCTAACAAGGTCTTCCAGCAGGGATACTGACACTCCAGCCTTGCCTCAGGACAGGGAGCCTCCTTCTTAAAAGTCCCTTCCCCTTGTGTTCTTGGAATGTTAAAAACCTCACACAAAGCTCTTGAGCACTCAGGTGGGCCTCATTTATTCTCTGTTGATATTTCTTCCTTCTTCCCCATTCTCTTGCCTGCCATGGGTTTTGGCAACTTTGGACATGGCCAAGGCCAGCCAATGAGAATTAGAGAAACCTTTGTGTAAACTTTGCACAAGTTATAAAAAAGTGTCCTTTCCTCCGGAGGCTAGCTTCATGCAGGGTGCAGAGTGTGATGACTGAATCACAGGCTGAATATGAGCCCCCACTCACCTCCTTGTCCAGGCGCCCTGTATAAACTGCAAGGGGTCTGGCCTCTCCTATCTTCCCACTTGTCAAGGGTGCTACCATTGTCATGAGACCACACTCTTCATATTCAGCTTCATTTTCTTATTCCCAGCTATGAATTTTGTTGATTTCTACCAAAAATTATCTTCCTGTTCTCCTTAAGCACATATCTACTTTTGAAGCATTGCTCCATGAGGATATGAGTTTGTTACTGTGTTAGCCACATGGCCATTCAGGTTGTAATTGAGAAAACAAAGTCACTTTAGTTATTACAACAGGAGGATTTTAATGCAGGAAATTGTTTAAGCAGGTGGTAGAGTTGCTGAGAAGACAAACAGTGGATGGATAAAACAACCTAGAAATTAGCAATAGCAGGGAGCTGCTCCCACCCTAGGAGGAAAGCGAGGTGATGGTGTTACTGGGGCAGCAAGTTTACAAGTGAGGCTACATGGGTAAGGCCAAAAGCCCACAAACCAAAGATGGAAGCATGGACAGATATACACTCTTGGTTCCTCAGTGGCACCATTAGGCTGCCAAACCATCCCTAGGATCACCCTTTTTCATTTTCTTGTTAGTGTTGCAGAAGTCAATCTATCGAGAAACTAAGCATGGCACTCCAGACTCAAAGAGTTGGAGAATTCAGGTTTATTATGCAAGCAGGCCCAGAGGAATTAACGCTTCCAGCTATGAGCTCTGAACAAAAGAATTACAGAGTTTTTATAGACAGTGCATGATACCACACTTTAGCGTGCAGTGGGGACTGAATAGGCTAGTTCAAACTGGGGGTCTCATATACTCCAGAACGATGATTAAGATGCAGCAGCCAGGGGTGCCTGACCTTTACACAAACAAAGCAGGATTACAGGAGCTGGGTAATTGACAAGAGTGAGTGAAGTAAATTTCAGCTGTTAGAATTGCTGCAAGTTTCTGTTTTCCCAGAACTATGTAACTTACGTGATTTTGCAAGGAGCTGGCTAAGTTGCAGAAGTAGAAGGAGCATGAGGTTATTTCTAACTGGGTGCAAGTTTTTAAATTTTCCTCTTCATTAGCAAATAATAAAGGCCTATATTTGTTTGAATCTGTTAGATTTTCTGCTACTTAGAGCTAAACATGTCTGATGTAATAGTCGTCCAATGTGAAATAGTCTACTTATGTTAACAAGTGTGTTACATTTTATCACCCTTTGGAGCAACAGTAGGCTGGTTGAGGCCACAGTGAACCCCAGGACTGTGGGTGCAGTGTCCTTCTATGCCCTGCAGTGGCAAACTGTGGGTGCCGATTGTAAGGCTGGACCCCCGGGGCCATGATGGGCCACCCTTTCTCTCCCTCCTGCGGGCGGGGGAAGTCCCTAATGGAAGGAGCCTCCCAGATCTCGGGGACCAATGACAGCACACTTCACCAGCTAAAGCTGCCTCACCCCAGCCACGTAGAAGGACCTGTCAGCCCGTGATGCCTCGGCCTGGAGACCTATCCGTACCCCATCCCTTGCAACGAACATATGAAAACCACCCCCAGCACGGTCTGGGCGCGGACTTCCTTGACCTGCCTCGTTCAGGTCCCGGAACCCTGCCCGGGAGTTCTTTGCCATTAATAAGCCTGTTAGACACTCTTTTGGTGTCCTGGTCATCTTTTACCTAACATTTGGCACCCAACGTGGGGCCCGAAGTGAGGGCCCATCCCGCGATGAGCGGGATTTGCGGCCCCCTTGGGTCTGGCCCGTGCCAGACCAGGTCACCCCGTCACCCCTCCGGAACCATTCAACCATCTGGCAGGATACGAGGTAAGTTCCATCGGTGGGGCTCTGGGGGGCTTTGCTCCCGTGGCGATTATGCCTAGGGTGTCTCTGTCCTTTTAAATCGGGGCTGCATCTGGACCCCTCCTCCGCAGGCCAGGCCTGCTAATTCCTTGGTGCCAGTCAACTCGGAGACGTCCGTCTTGGCTGAGTGGTCCTCTCCTCGCTGGGTTGACAGCCCATTCGGGGACACCTGACCAGACCACTCCTAGCCTCACCGACATTGGTCCAGGACCTTCATTTCATAGTCACCATGGGGACATCTGCCTCCAGGGCTGACCAACCTTGGTCTACACCATTAAAATGTTTACTCACCAACCTCAGAACTCTACATATCTCCAGAGAAATTCGTTCCAAAGCTTAATCTTTCTTTGTTCTGAGACATGGCCCCAATATTCTTTAGATAATGGCTCACAATGGCCGTCAACCAGAACTTTTGATTTTAACATCCTCCATGACTTAGATAATTACTGCTGGAGGACAGGAAAATGGTCTGAGGTACCCTACGTACAGGCTTTCCGGCTGTGCGCTCCCATCCCACCCTATATACCCACTGTTTCCCTTCTGAAATTCTTCTATCACCCTTACCAACTTCCCCCATATCTTCCCCTCCCCCACCGTCCTCACAGCCCTCCTGTGACTATGCCTCTCGCAGCTCCCTTGGCTCTACCTCAATATCTACCTCTTCCTCCATGCCCACCGCTTTCTGGCTCACCAGTCAGCTCACACACAAGGTCGAAGATTGCTCCCAATCTGTTGCCAGCTCCCCTGCTTCCTCTCTGCCAGGTGGCCGGCCCAGAGGGTCTCACCCATGTCCACGTACCCTTTTCACTCCAAGACCTTGCCCATATTGAACAGTGGCTAGGCTCCTACTTGGCTAACCCCTCCAACTACATCAAAAACTTTACCCACCTGTCTTGGTCTTACGCCCTCACCTGGCAAGATGTATTTGTCATTCTGGGGTCCACTACTACCCCAGAGAAAAGAAAGGCCATTTGGGCTGCAGCAAGAGTGGTAGCAGACTGGAGACATCTAGCCAACCCAGCAGACCCAGCCCAGCCACCCGGAGCGGCTGCTATTCCAGACGTAGACCCAGACTGAGACTATCAAGAGGGACAGAGAGGCAGAGCCAACATTGGATACATGGAAAAATGCCTATTGGAGGAAATAGAAACCACCCCCCTCAAGGTGGTGAATTTACTTAAGTTAGATGAAGTAACCCAGGGCCCTGATGAAAACCCAGCAGCGTTTCTTAACAGGCTGACAGAGGCTCTTACCACCTATACCCAGATTGCCCCAGATTCTTCAGCGGGGGTTACTACCCTAGCCAACCGTTTTATATCCTAATCAGCTTCAGACATCAGAAAAAAACTCTCCAAGGCTGAGGATGGGCCTCAGAACCCCCTCCGAGACCTGGTAAAAATGGCCTTTAAGGTTTACAATGCCTGAGAGGAAGCTGCTGAAGCTAGCCGCAAGGCAAGGCTTAAACAAAAAGCCAAACTCCAGGCTCACCTCCTTGAGAGACACACCCAGGCACTGGTAGCAGACCTGCGGCCGGCCACGGGACAGAAGGTGGGCCCCCAGAAGCCACCACCAGGAGCCTGCTTCAAATGCGGTCATGAGGGCCACTGGACCCACCAATGCCCAAACCCCTGGCTCCCTACAAAGCCCTGCCCTCGTTACAAACAGCCGGGACATTGGGTGAGTGATTGTCCCTGGGCGACTCAGGCCCCGGCCTTACCGGGCCGAGGTCTCGGCTCCCAAAAGGACATTTTCTCCCCACACCCCACCTTGGAACTTCTCTCCTTTGATGAAGATTGATGGCGCCCAGACTTGGGGACCTCCATAACCCAAGCCGAGCCCAAGGTAATGCTTCAAGTGGCGAGTGAGTCTATCAATTTCTTGATGGATAGGGGGGCTACTTACTTGGTCCATCCCTCATTTGGGGACACCTTACATCCTTCCCAGGTCTTGGTGGTGGGTATAGATGGCACATCTTCATGACCCTTGCAGACTGGGCCACAGCCCTGTCAGCTTGACCACTTCTTGTTCACACACTCTTTTCTGATACTCCCTTCATGCCCTACTCCCCTGCTGGGGCAAGATATTTTAGCTAAGCTTAGGGCCACCATTCACCTACCTCTCTCATTTTCCCAATCTCTCACCTTGCCCCTACTCTTCATTTGCTCCTCTGAGGCTCCAAATTGTCAACCCTACCATCTGGGCCACTGAAATCCCTCTGGTAGCAACCCATCACACCCTGATCCTGATTAAACTATGTGATCCTTCCCACTTCCCAAGCCGCCCTCAATCCCCCATCTCTCAGACTCACCTACGCGGTCTTAAACCAATCATAGACTGTCTCGTAGGCCAGAGCCTCCTAGTCCCCACAGCCTCACCCTGCAATACCCCCATTCTCCTGGTACAGAAAGCTTCTGGCAGCTACCGACTGGTCTAGGACCTTCAACTGATAAATGAGGCCGTAACCCCTGCCCATCTGATTGTCCCCAATCCTTATACTTTGCTTTCTGACATCCCTAGCAGTACGACTCACTTTACTGTCATAGACCTCAAAGATGCCTTTTTCACTATTCCCTTACACCCAGACCGTTAGTTCCTCTTTGCTTTTACATGGACTGACCCAGAAACCCGGTAGTCCTCCCAGCTAACGTGGACAGTCCTTCCCCAAGGGTTTTGAGATAGCCCCCATTTTTTTTTTGGCCAGGCTCTGGCCCAGGATCCTTTGGCCCCTAGTGTCCTCTTACAGTATGTGGATGACCTTCTGCTCTGCAGCCCCTCACAAGCTATCTCCCAGACACATACCACTATTCTTCTTAACTTCTTTAACTCTAAAGGATACCAAACATCTCAACAAAAGGCCCAACTCACCCAGACCTCTGTGACTTACCTAGGTCTAAAGATTACCCCAACAACCAAGGCTCTAACTACTGACAGAGGTTCTCTGAGACCTCTGCTCCCCTTCCACTGGAGAACAAATCTTGTCCTTTTGGGGGTTGACAGGATTCTTCTGGCACTGGGTCCCCAACTATGCTTCTCTGGCTAAACCCCTCTATGCAGCTGCAAAAGACACCCCTACTGGACAATTCTCTTCAGAAACAGAGGTCCAGGAGGCTGTCTACTACCTCCGCTCAGCTTTGCTGTCCTCTTTCCCACTGTTCCTGCCGAATCCCAACCTCCCCTATCACCTATACACTGATAAAAAAGGGGACATAATTTTTGGGGCCCTATACAGCCTGTGGGCCCTGAAATGCTGCCAGTGATATTTATCTCCAAACAGTTAGACCCCACCATCCTGGAGATGGCTCCCCTGCCTATGTGCCCTGGCAGCAGCAGCTTCTCTATATGCAAGAAAAAAAAAAAAAGCTAATTCTAGATCAACCCCTAACTATATTCTTGCCACATCGCCTGGCTGATCTCCTGGCTTCCAGATTCCTGTCAGACCTTAGCGACTCTCGGCTCCAACAATTCACCATTACTAAGACACCCTTGCCTCCCACCACTGAGTGACATGCCCTGTCCAATGCTTGTAGGGCTTCATCCACTGTGGCTGTTGCCAATCACAACTTTGGCTATACTCTTCACCATTGGACTGGCTGTCACGCCCACCCAGGACTGGCCGCTCCCCCTTCGACTTTCACTGGCCCTTGCTTACCTTATTATCTGTTTGCTACTCCTGGGGTGCTCTTTCTTTGGGGTGGCCTGACCTGGCCATATGTCTCTCTCCCTAGCCTGCCTCGAAGAACTGGCCGCCCACACTCCGACTTTCACTGGCCCTTACTTACCTTATCATCTGTTCACTACTCCTGGGGTGCTATTTCTTTGGAATGGCCTGACCTGGCCATATGTCTCTAGCCTGCCTTGAGGACTTTATCTTGACACTACTACAAGACCTCTGGCTGGCTACCCTGATTATTGACTGTGACTCTTTCATCCAGGCAATTTCTGATCTGCACTTACAGGAGACCTTCCTCCTTTTCACAAAAGCTCAAATTGATTTTTTCTCCTTTATCACTCTCCTCCTAATATCATAGATAAACATGCTCTTGTCACTATTCCTCCTGGCCGTGATAACACGGGTGGGACAACCTATGCCCTGCCCCCGGGGTTACACCAAATGAGACCACACACACACACACACACACAAAAACCAACTGAGTTCACAGCCTACACTTATGTCCACTGAGACTGTTATGTCTCCCCCGCCCAGCCATGTTCCCACATGTTCCCATGGACATAAATGGTACTGGACGGCCAAGAGCCTTGGAACTGCCAAATCAAATTCAGCCTCTAACTGCTATAAAGCTAGAGACAAAGACCTCTGTTTCACCGTACAAACCCACTACAAAATGACAGATGGAAAGGGGGCCCAAGATCAGAGACAAAAACAAATCCAACATAAGCTCCAACAAGACTTAATAAAGTTGACAACTAAAGCCTCTAATCCACACCATGAGCCCAATAAACTCCTACCCTGAGTTGTACATATAGCAAGGTAAAAAATGCAGAGTCAGCTCAACATTCCATCAGTATTAACTTTTATTGATATCAGGTTCCTTCCTGCAAGTCTTATTTTTTGTGCATTATCTTCTGGCCCAGAGGCCTGTTGATATTTTATGACCCCGTTTTGATAAAGGTTGGTCAGCCAGAACAATAATTTTCCTTTAAAGTGTTTTTTCTTAAATTCCTAGCCTGTGTCACCCTCAAAGTAGAGAGTTACATTTTTATGGAGCAAAGATTCAGTGGGTTACAGCAAAGAAAGAACTTATTAACTCAAAGTCTAATGTTGCTAATGTTAAAGCTGCTGCTTGTTTTTTCTACATCCTGACTATATACACTCCCAAGGAACACAATGGATAGGGATGTGAAAACTTGGCAGCAAGCATTGGCTCAACAATGTTACAAGAGTCTGGATAAAGCTGCCAAGTAAGCTAAAATGCTAACAGGGAGTTTGAAACACTCTTCTCATGCCCAGGAGATTTATCAACTAGAGTCCTAAGTTAACTCTTTCCAGAGAAAGGTGGTTGGGGACAGCTCCTTGTTAATGTCAGAAGAGTTGGTGAAAGGCATAAAATAGTAAGAGAGACAGATTCTGGTTTTGAGGTAGATGCTCGAGCAGGTCCAGGGGGTCCATCGAGTCCTGAGGCCTTGCTTATGAGGACTCTTCCTGCATGACCTTGTCATGGGTGGGATCTTCCGTGCTGGCTCTGGGCATCTCCCCCATTTTTATTTTTTTAAAGACAGCCAGATGTAATTCAGTCACGAGCTTCTGAGTGCTATGTCAAAGAGTTCTAACAATACAAGGAAGAATAATTATTAAAAGCAGATATAGAGCAGCCACAGCAGCATCGGTTCAGTTCAGTTCCGTCGCTCAGTCGTGTCCTACTCTTTGCGACCCCATGAATCGCAGCACGCCAGGCCTCCCTGTCAATCACCATCTCCTGGAGTTCACTCAGACTCACGTTCATCGAGTCCTAATGCCATCCAGCCATCTCATCCTTGGTTGTCCCCTTCTCCTCCTGCCCCCAATCCCTCCAAGCATCACTTTTCCAATGAGTCAACTCTTTGCATGAGGTGGCCAAAGTACTGGAGTTTCAGCTTTAGCATCATTCCTTCCAAAGAAATCCCAGGGTTGATCTCCTTCAGAATGGACTGGTTGGATCTCCTTGCAGTCCAAGGGACTCTCAAGAGACTTCTCCAACACCACAGTTCACAAGTATCAATTCTTTGGTGCTCAGCCTTCTTCACAGTCCAACTCTCACATCCATTCATGACTACTAGAAAAACCATAGCCTTGACTAGATGGACCTTAGTCGGCAAAGTAAATGTTTCTGCTTTTGAATATACTATCTAGGTTGGTCATAACTTTTTTTTCAAGGAGTAAGCGTCTTCTAATTTCATGACTGCAGTCACCATCTGCAGTGATTTTGGAGCCCCCCAAAATAAAGTCTGACACTGTTTCCACTGTTTCTCCATCTGTTTGCCATGAAGTGATGGGACCGGATGACATGATCTTTGTTTTCTGAATATTGAGCTTTAAGCCAGCTTTTTCACTTTCCTCTTTCACTTTCATCAAGAGGCTTTTTAGGTCCTCTTCACTTTCTGCCATAAGGGTGGTGTCATCTGCATATCAGAGGTTATTGATATTTCTGCTGGCAATCTTGATTCCAGCTTGTGTTTCTTCCAATCCAGCATTTCTCATGATGTACTCTGCATATAAGTTAAATAAACAGGGTGACAATATACAGCCTTGACAGACTCCTTTTCCTATTTGGAACCAGTCTGTTGTTCCATGTCTAGTTCTAGCTAAAAATGATAGACAGAATGTTTTTTCCTAAAATAAAGTTAGAGAACGTATGGGAAAAAATCACTTGCTACTCCTGCAGCAGCAAAATTTAAGCAGGAGTGTTCCATGGGCTCTGTCTTCCCTTGAGACCCCAACCATTCCTCATCCAACCTATCCCCCCAAAATAGATAGAGGCCCCAAATCTCACTCAAAATGCCACTGAAGTAACTGGGACAATGGTGTCTTGACCACTGAGGTACTGTACCTCTCAGCCAATGCCTCTTGTGTCCTGGCCAACAACACTTTATTAACCACAGTGGCCTCTGATGGCTCGAGACGAGATCCCACTTCCCCAAACCCTCCAGTATGCAGAAAACCCAGGATATTCTTTCTCTGTAATCAAACCACCTTATTACAATGCTTCCTGCCCAATTGGACTCAGCCTTACATCCCAATATTCCTAACTCCCTGCCTGAGCATTCTGACACCCCAGGCAATGGAGGACCAAACCCAGTCAACCCGCCGCTGGAGAGCACTAGCTGCAACCCTTCTGTTCCTCGGGGGAGGTTTATTCATGGCCTTAGGACTGGGGGCGGGAGGATTGGGATCAGCCACACACTTCTACTATAAGCTGTCTGCAGACCTCAATCGAGACCTGGACAAGGTGGCAGATTCCTTAATGGCATTACAAACTCAGATATCCTCCCTGCCAGCAGTGGCTCTCCAAAATCAAAAGGCCTTAGACCTGCTAACAGCTGAAAAAGGGGGAACCTGTCAATTCCTAAGGAAAGATTTTTTTTTTTAATGCCTTGGGGATAGTTCAGAACAAGGTCCAAGAGCTGAGAGAGAGCATCAGACTTGGACAGGCCGAGTCAGACGGTTTCGATTTCTCAGGATGGTGAAAGTCATCTTGGGCAAAACGGCGTCTCCCACTTCCTGGACCCCTCGCAGCCTTGTTCCTCATCCTGTCAATAGGACCTTGTGTTTTTCAGATCATCCTCCGGAGGGTCAGGGAGCTGACCCAGATGGCTATTGGACAGATATTGATGGTCGCTGCATACTCCAAGCTCCGGTCCAGAGACCCTGAGGCCCCCTAAAGGCCACCGGGATCTGGCTATGACCCTCAGCCCCAGCAATGCCTCAGTTAAGCAAGAAGTAACCAGAAGTGATAACGGCGCCTCTTATCCTATCAAAAGGGTCAGAATGTAAGGCTGGACCCCGAGGGCCATGATGGGCCATCCCTTCTCTCCCTCCCGCTGGTGGGGAAAGTCCCTAACGGAAGGAGCCTCCCAGATCTCTGGGACCAATGACAGCACACTTCACCAGCTAAAGCTGCCCCACCCCAGCCATGTAGAAGGACCTGTCAGCCCACGATGCCTCGGCCTGGTGACCTATCTGAACCCCTGTCCATCTAGCCTGACCATCTCTTGCAATGAACGTATAAAAACCACCCCCAACACAGTCCGGGTGTGGACTTCCTTGACCTGCCTCGTTCAGGTCCAGGAACCCTGCCCAGGAGCGCTTTGCCATTAAAAAGCCTGTTAGACACTCTTTTGTTGTCCTGGTCGTCTTTTACCTAACACCAATCAGTGATGGAAGCAGAGCCTGGGTTGAAGCATGCTGGGATTCACTTCCAGGGTCTCCCACCGGGCACCACCATTGTGTGATTCATTCAACACGCCCAGCCACCTGTGTGCCTGCTAGGAGTCCTGGAAGAAGTGTTTTCCACTTCCTTCTAGCCAGCTAAGACTCAGGGCTTCCTGATTGCCCCACATAATATAAATACACAATTATAGTATTTATCCTGGAAGCATCCCTGAGCCTGCTACTCAACAATGCTTGCAAAGATCTCTTCTTTCTCCTGGGTACTCTGATCTTAGGGCAGTGAGTTAATGAAAAAAAAAATTACTTGAGGTAAGGCTTCCTTTTCTGTTCCTTTACTGTTGATTTTAAGTCTGAGGTCAGTTTTGCTTGTTTATTGGGGGTGGCAGTGGTCAAGTGTACTTTGTAACTGGGAGAGTACAAACATTTGTCTTAAGAATTGTCTACCAGTGGGTTAATTTTGCCCAACTGATGTGCTCAGTTTTGTGGTACACAAGCCAGGTTCAACTACTCCACATGCTGGTAGAAACTGGTCTCTGAACAACCAGAAAGTAAACATTTTTGGACGGATTTGCCTTTTCTTTCATCTTTTGGGAGTTATAAAGCTTTTTCTATTTTGTGTTAGAACCATTTTGCAACCACTTTTATGTCTTGCTATTACACGATATAGAAATTCTGAAGTTGATTTAATTCATCATCATCATTCTTGCCTGGATAATCCATAGACAGAGAAGCCTGGCAGGCCATTGTCCATAGGGTTGTAGAGAGTTAGACATGACTGAAGCGACTAAGCACGCATACATGCATCATTATAGCATAATGTATCACTATATAGGGCTTCCTCTAACCTAAGCATTTTACAAAGCCTAACTCATTTTAATCCTCATGACAACTCTATAAGGTAAGTGTTCAGGGTCATGTTGTGTCCTCAGTTCAATCCCAGTGCCTAGAATGTGCCCTTATTTGGAGAGAGTGTCTTCACAGAAGATAATCAAGTTAATTGAGGTCATTGTGTGTTTGTGTGTTCAGTAGTTTCCAGCTTTTTGTGATTCCACGGGCTGTAGCCTGCCAGCCTCCTCTGTCCAGGTGAGAGTACTAGAGTGGGTTGCCATTTCTTTCTCCAGGGAATCTTCCCAACCCAGGACTTGAACCCATCTTGCATTTCCTGCAGATGGATTCTATATCACTGCACTGTTTGGGAAGCCCAGTTGAGGTCATTAGGGTGGGCACTAATCCACTATGACTAGTGACCTGATAAAACAGGAGAATTTGAACACACAGACATACATCACATAGAGAAGACTATGTGAGACACAGGCCATCTACAAGCCAAGGAGAGAAGCCTCAAAAGGAACTAGAATTTCCAGCACCTTGATTTCAGACTTCCAGTCTTCAGAACTCTGAGATAATAAGTTTTTTTGTTTAAACCACCTAATTTGAGGTGCATTGTCCTGAGTCCAGGATCTGCATTGTGCCCCCAGCAAACACCAAAATCTTTTGGATGCTCATGTCCCTGTATAAACTGGGGTAGTGCTTTTGGATGCAGAACCAGTGGATATGGGGAATCCACTCTAGTAAGTATTCTATTATTGTCTAATATCTTCATTGTCTATTGTTGTCTAATGATTCATTATTGACTATCATCTTCATTTTCAGAAGAGGAAGCTGAGGCAGAGAAATGTTGGGGACTTCACTAAGTTAATAAAACTATGTGAAAGGTTGTAGGCCAAGGCCTTTAAGAAGAAGTAGGGGTGGTTCTAGCTCTGCAGGCACTCAAATGTGTTGAAAGTGGTCAAGTGCAGTGGGTGTCTTCAGTCTTGGTGGCCTGGGTATCATTTTGAACAGGACTTCCCTCTTCCCCAAGTCTTTCATTTATAGCCAGTAGACTTTGTGTGAAAGTGGATCTGATGTTTGCTTAACAGAGAAATGAGGCTATGTTCATGAACACTTCACAAAAGCCAAAGATATAGCTGTTTGCTGGACTTCAGAAGGAGGTGGGCTCTGCTGGCTGTAGAGATGTTCAAGTGCTTTGAGTTACTTCTGCCCTTGATCCCCTCAGTAGGAGAGCTAGACACAAGTATGTGTGCCCATGTACACACACCCATCACTTCTTGTATACGCACATATTAACTTGCACACATCCTTCACTTATATCCACATTTACAAATAAAAACACACAGACACATATCTGAACACATGTACAGGCAAACATACCTGTCTACCAGAATACACATGTGCTCATTATACCGTATGCTTACACTGTTATGCACCAACATGCCTGTCCTCACATTCCCTTCCACATGCATGTGGGAGTGTGCACACACATACACCTGAGGACATAGATAGTGAAGCAGGCTCAGACCAGTAGCCCTGTGAATCATCAGAGTATGTGACAAGCTAGTGTTTATCTTAGGTCAAGTTACCTAGAAGCAGACCCTGAGATCAGAGGGAGTGTGCAAGTGACTAATAAGGGAGGTTCTCTGGGGGAGTTCAACAAGGGAGTCAGGCAGGCAGGATAGGGGTGAGTGAAGTGATTGTTTGTGAAGTTAGACATTGCCCTGATCCTCAGTGGTGCTCTGGAGCACCAGTCATCCCTCCTGGTGTCTCTCAGAAGGCAAGGAATCTGGCAGAAGGATGATCTGGGAGCCTACAGAGGTGGGAGGCCTGTGGATGTTGGTCGTGACTCAGGAAGGCCCCCTGAGCAGAGGCTGGATCAGGTAGTTCAGTGAGGTGGCCCATGGGCAGAAGCTATTTGTCCCTCTAGGGGTCTTTGTGTGTTCTTGGCCAGGATGTGAAAAAGACCAAGGTCAGCCTTGGGGCAGTTGCAATTCTGTGTACGTGGGGCAGAGACAGATCATAGGGAAAATCTCCCACATTGCCTGTGAGAAGATAAATAACCCAAGATCTTGGGAGAATTCCTACACCCTCCACAATACTTAGCAGCTCTCATGGAGCTGCTGCAGAGATCTGGTTCTGCTGGTCTATACAGTGGGCTGAAGGAGGAGGGTAAGAGGTCGTCTCTCTTGCTTACCAGCTCCTTTGGCCAACTGGATGTCAATTTCTATATACAGAGTGGTGAGGCCCACCCACCCCGCCACCCTAGGGTGGGGGCTGGGGGCAAAACTAACCTTTTCTTGGCATCCCCCTGGTAAGTTAATCTCTCCTCACTTTGCAAATAAGGAAAACGAATCAGAAGAGGTAAAGTGAGTTGCTTAAGGTCATACAAGGATATAGTGGTCAAATTGGGGTTCAAATGGACACTATGCTCCTAGCAACAAGATTGGGGCCACTGGACTAAGGCAGTGATGGCAGCAGGGGCAGAAGCTCAAGTGCAGGGTCCCACCTGGCCAGATCAGGGAGCATCTGCCAAGCCCATGCAAACCCTCTTTCCTCAGTGTGAGACCACCAGGCCTGATGTTGCTCCTGGCATGGCTAGTCTGGCAGTTTACTGGGAATAAACACTAAGAGGTAGAGAAAATAGAAATATCTCTCCTAAGCAAGCAATAATTTTCAGAGACTGGACAGTTTAAATTCATATTTTAAAATCATTTATTCACCAGGCACAGTCCTGCTAAAATATAAACCAAATTTTCATTATTGAACAGAATACTTAACATCCAAAGCCCTGACTGGTTCAGGGCTGTATGAAAATAAAAGGGGGTAAGAAATTGCTTTATCTTTGTCTGCATGACTAAAAAGGTCACCGTAAAGGCCCTTCCAAAGGAGAAGGAAGGCAAGGAAGGCCAATCTGAGGACAAATTCCAGCTTAATCTCTAGGTGTAAAATTTAGTTGAGTACCAAAATGAGTTTTCCACTTTCAAAAATTAAGCCTCACCTGTAGCAATGGGAAGAAAATGTTGGCAATTTAAAAATATTAATTTTCTCTGCTACAGGTTATTTACTTGGCAGCTGGTACCCCACTTTCAAGCAAGATTGCTTATGGCTCTTAATAAATATTTGGTAATTTGGTTAAAAACCAGTATTTCTAAACCTGCCTTTGGCCTTAATATAGCAGTGTTTGAAAACTGATTCCTCAAATAATGGGATGTTGAGAATGAAGATGTCATCTCTTAGCAGCCTGCTGATTTTGAAGAATAGCCACGCTTTGAGCTTCTAGACTTCTGTTGAGAGTCAGGGTGTAAATATGGATATTTGTATACTTCAAAGAAAATATCTCACTAAATTTCTATGCACTTTGAAAGTATTTTTTCCAATTATTAATAGATTTTTGTTTTGTTTTGAGATAGTTATAGATGCATATGCAGTTGTAAGTAGTAATACAGAGAAACAGGCATTAAAATATATGTTTTGCAAATAGCAAAGCAGAAATAGAGACACAGATGTAAAGAATGCAAGTTTGGACACCAAGGGAAAAGGAGGGGTGGAATGATTTGGGAAATTATTATTGATGTATATATGCACACTACTATGAATAAAATAGATAACTAATGAGATCCTACTGTATAACACAGGGAACTCTACTCAGTGCTCTGTGGTGACCTAAATAGGAAGGAAATCCAAAAAGAAAGGGATGTATATACACATATAGCTGTTTCACTGCTGTAGAGCAGAAACTAACACAACATTATAAAGCAACTATACTCCAATAAAAATTTAAAATGTGCATGTGTGTGTTCATTTCCTTCATCTCACGATGCTTACAGACATCCTTCTATTGCTCTGCTGGTGATGAAGGAATCCTGCAGGAGGGTGAGGCATATGGTGGCCTGAACTCTGAGTTGATCTGTACCAACCTACCACACACAGATCTAAAAGACTGTGCATTTTTATCCTCTGTTATGTTACAAGGGAAGAATTTAGCTACATATGTCAGAAGTCCAGGCAATAATGAAATGTACCTCAAGTTTGCACCTTGTAAATGACCATGAAACAAGTCATAGAAAAATCAAAAGAGAATGAAATAGCATATTTATTTATACAATGGAAGATAAATATGTGATATTTAAAGCAATAGAAGATATCATCAGAAACAAGGTTAGTCCAATCAATTATAAAATAATTTCAACTTTTGGTAGACAAAAATACACTAAATAAAATGAAAAATTAGAAAATTATTTAAATTATTACAAATAAGGCTTAAGGTCCAAAATAGATACAGTTATGCAAATTTATGGTGAAGACCTGTATTCTACTTGAGGATTTATCAAAAGATATGAAGATATTGTTTACATATAAAGAATGACAGGTAACATCTTTCATTCATATCACCTTTGCCATTTGTAATGTTGCAACATCATTGTAGGGAATAGATTTTCTCTAACAAAAATGTCTTTTTTTTGTTTCTTACAGATAATAAACTAACATGAAAAGATGTTCAACGTGAGTAATAATTAAAGAAATATGAGTTTGAACAGCTAAGGAATGCCAACATGAAATTAATAAAAATAAATAAGATCAAGAAAACCAGTTAAATTAGGTTCTGCATGGAAAACCCACACTGTTTTTGGCCACTTCGTAATTTGTTCCTATTTTTCTCAACTGCAATCTGGAAATTTATAATAAAAACTATGGAGCATTTATATCCTTTGACTTGGTAATCCTTCTTTTGGGAAAATACCCTAAGGTAACAATCCAGATGGAAAAAAAGCCATTTATATAAAGATATTTAAGGCAGCAAGTTCATAATAGGGGAAAATAGAAAGTGACCTAAATGCTCAGTGAGTGGGAATAACTAAGAGAACTATGGTGAATCAGAATTCCCTGTAACCATGAAAACTGAGAAGTATGTGAGCTATGAAAATGTGCACACATCACAAGGCTAAGTGCAAGCAAAGCAGAACACAGAATAGACTAGCCACTCTATGACTTCACATAAATGGTGTTTGTGCTCTGATGAGTTTGGGGAAAAAAATGTAGGTAGATGTAAATAGCTAGGAGTGTTCAATTCCTCCTTATTTTCCTTATAAAAGTGTTTATTAAAATATTTGTCAAAGATTTACTATTTGACAAAACAATGAGATGGTAGTTAAAACTTCATTAGATGTGTAATCCATGCAGACAATTGTTTTCTAATGTGTAGGGTATTTCTAAGTTTCCTTTGGAGGACTGACCTCACTACTTCTGTACTGTCACTCCTACTGTATTTGGGTGATCACCTGAGCCTTCTGCCTGCAGAAAGCCGTCACAAGGTTGCTGTGGGTGGCCTGGAGGAGGTGGAGTCCCTTTTCCCTCCTCATTCCAGATACCATCTTCTTACTTGACCCTGAAGTTAATACATCCTCTGAGTTTTGGCCAATAGACCACCAGGGAAGTCTCCCAGTTCTTCTTCCCTTCCATGTTCCTCTTCATCCTGGCAACCACTAATCTGCTCTCTGTCTTTATAAACTTTGCTTTTTTTCTATATTTCTATAAATTAAATCATAGATTAGAAAACAGTACATCTTCTGAAACTTGAGGAGGAATTAAGTAATGCTCTGCCCCAGGGATCTAAACATAGAGTAAGAGCAGCATTGGGTAGGTGAGGTCTGACCCTTTGTCCATGATCTAGCAATCTCTTTGCCTTTGTCTAGCAATCTTGCCTAGTGGTAAAGAAGTCACCTGCAAGACAGGAGACCCAGGAGATGTGGGTTTGATCCCAGGGTCAGGAAGATCCTTTGGAGTAGGAAAAGGCAACCAACTCCAGTATTCTTGCCTGGAGAATTCCATGGACAAAGGAGCCTGGAGGGCTACAGTCCATGGGGTTGCAAAGAGTTGGACATGACTGAGTGACTAACACTTTCACTTTTCATTGGTTGGATGACACATTCTTACAGAGACATAGGAGGCAGAGAACATCACAGACCATTATTTCCAGCCCTCTGCCTTCAATTAGAGTTGGCTGAAATAGGGGATCTATAGCACAGTGCATGTTAGGGATACACAAACCTCACAATGTAAGCTTGGCAGACTAAGAGAAAAGACTGAAAGACACTGACATGGGAGTCCCTGGACAAACAGCTCAGTCAGATCACCTGGTTGTGAAGATGATGGTTCATGAACTCTACCACATACTAGGGACCTCTGGTCACTTTTCATTTTTTAAAGTCTTTATTGAATTTGTTACAATATTGTTTCTGTTTTATATTCTGGATTTTTGGCTGAGAGGCATGTGGGATCTTAGCTTCCCGACTAGGGACTGAACCGACACATCCTACCCTGGAAGGCGAAGTCTCAAACACTGGACTTCCAGGAAAGTCTCTAGTCACCTTTTAAAAGTCATATTCTTAGGAGCAGATAAGATAGCCATGAAGAAGAAATAGGATACTATGAAGAAATCTTACATGTAAGAGACAAAAACAAACAGTTATATGCATTTTCAAGTAGATAGTCTGCCATAGGAAAAAGTGAAAAACAACTATCATTAATATTCTCAGAGAGCTTAAAGAAGACATTTCACAAGAAAAGTAAGAAAAATTAGTATTGGGCCAAGAACTATTAGAAATTAAAAATATGAAAGGGTAAAATGATAAACTCAATAGAAGATCTAAAAAAATTGCATGACATCTCTCAAAAGGTAGAAGAAAAAGTCTCGTGATAGAAAATAGGTGGGACACAATTAAAATAAATTAATTAAAAAAAAGAAAATAGGAGGGACAATGTGAGAAAGTTAGAGGACCATGATGTTTACCAATATCCAAATAATGGAAGTCCCTGAAAGAGAGAATAGAGATAGCAAAAAAGAATACATCATCAAAGAAGCAGCTCAAAAGGATAAAATTAAAAATGTGAGTATTCAGATTGACAGGTGTCCCTGAGTGTCAAACACAATGAGAGAAAATCAACTGACTCTAAGATATATCAAAAAATTGCAGAATACTGGGGCTGAAGTAGATTTTGAAAACCTTCAGAAAGAAAAGTCAGGCTATATAGTGATGATCAGAAATCAAGTCGTTTTGGACTTCTAAACACTGGGAACTCGCCTAAGGTGATAAAGTACATCATCAGAATATCAGACGGAGTGACTCTGATGCTCAGTGGTATTAGTCAGAATTCTCCAGAGAAACAGAACCAATAGGTCACATATATCCTATTGATTATATAAATGTTTAATGGAATATATTTGTATAAATATATATAAGGAATATTTCAAGGAATTGGCCATGTAACTGGGGAAACTAGTGAGTCTGAAATCTGTAGAGCAGGTTGGAGATGCAGGCAGGAGTTACTGTTGCTGTCTTGAGGCAGAATTTCTTTTTCCAGAAGCCTCAGTTTTTGCTCTTAATTTCTTTCAACTGATTGGTTGAGAGTCACCTACATTATTGAGGGTAACTCCTTTTACTTAAAATCAACTGATTGTAGATAATAACTACATGTATAAAACCTCTCACAGCAACACCTAGATTAATGTTTAGTTAAGTAATTGGGTACTATGGCCTAGCCAAGTTGATGCATAAAGCTAACCATCACACTACCAAACTATCAATTAAGGATGCCAGGAGAATAAGACATTTTCATGCACAGAACATCTTAAAATGTTTATATTCCATACATTCTCAGGAAGCTACTGAAGAATGTGCTTCAACAATCGGAAGGATTAAACCAAGCAAAAGGAAGACTTGGGTCTCATGGTGGGCTCCCTTGAAGACTGAGACAGGGATTCTTGTGCAAGTGATTTATTGAGGAGATCTGTAGGGAGTGGAGGAAGCAGGTCTAGGAAACAGAGAAAGCTCAACAAGGGATGAGTCTAGGCAGAGTTCAGTCTGATCCTCCAGGAATATGCTGGAGGGCAAGTTACTTTACAGTTGTCCCAATCTGGAACAAAGGAACTGGCTTGCATACTCCTCTCTAGTCCACCAACAGATACACTGGGGGGTGGCAGATGAGGGGTGAAAATTCCAAGACCCTTGGATCTCCAGGTTCAGGCTGAATGCCCTCAGTTGTCCAAGGACAGTCCTCCTAAGATGAACTGAAAGTACTGGCTATTGGAAACAAAAGCACACTGAAGCCAAGAAGTGTGTGTGTGTGTGTGTGTGTGTGTGTGTGTGAGCATGAAACATGGTGAAACAGGGACAGAGGAACCAGAGACGCCAACTCAGGAGAGAAGAAAAGAAGTCCCCAGGATAATGGTGAAGGGAAACCCCAATAAGACAGCCATGCGAACTGTTCAGATTGCTGGAGTGGATCAGAAGACTAGGAGAAAACCATTCAAAAAATAAAAATGATAAAATTCCTAATGAGTTTGAATATATTGAGAGGAGACTTACATGTATGAGGAAGAGTTCACAGCTAGATTAATGATAAGAATATAGAAAACTTAGCAAAGGAAATAACAAAGTAATCATAAACTCCAGGGAAAACAACACACATAGAAATTAACACCAGTTCATAAGCTTCATGACTCAGCTGTGAATAACATTTACATGATCATAATAACGTAAATAGTGAGGGTATCGAGCTTAACTAAAATTATAAAGAAATTCCATTGGGAGAACGAGGATAAGAAGGTACGTGGTGGAGTTGGCGACAGTGACAAAAAGTCTCATCTGTACTGGGAAGCCAGTGAATAGTGCAACTGAAAAATCAAGAAGTATCAGTATCAGCATGTTTCTTAGACATAGGGAGGAAAACATTTAGAATAATCATCTAAAAGTTGAGAGTGGTTTCCTCTGAGTGGTGGTGGAATGGAGCAGTGTGTGCAATTGCCATTTTTCATACAAGGCTTATAAAACAAATTGACTCTTGAAACTGTGTGCACAAGAAATTTTTACTAGAAGTAAAAGAGTAAACTAAAAAAAGAGGAAATGCCTCCAGGCAGAGATGACAGAGATGTGGGAAATGAGGAAGAATAGGATTCTGATTCAGATACATTTCAGATGGTTTGTGGTCTCCCTGCCCCCAAGTAGGGGCCCAGTATATAGCAGTGCTAGTACGGAGCCTTTGATTGTAGACTTGAGAAAAAAAGGCATCTTAGAACCTTGAAATCTTAAATGCATGGAACCATGAAAGTTTGTAATTCTTTTTAAAAGTTAATATTTTATTTATTTATTTATTGGCTGCACTGGGTCTTAGTTGGGGCACGAAGGATCTTTGATCTTCGTTAGGGCATGTGGGCCCTTATGGTTAGGGCACGAGAACTCTTAGTTGTGGCATGAGGGATCTTAGTTCCCTGATCAGGGATAGAATCCAGGCCTCTGCATTGGGAGTGTGGAGTCTTAGCTGCTGGACCACCAGGAGAGTCCCAAAGTTTGGAATCTTATATTCATAGAATCTCTTTTTAATTCATTCTCTATAATGCAACTCAGCTGTCATCTCGTCCAGGAAGCCTTTACAGATTGATCCTCTTCCCACACTCCCAAGATCCCTGCCTTGTCCTGATACCCCAGTACTCATCAGCCTGTAGCATCATGTTGCTTACCTCCCTCCCTCCTCCACTGATGGCAGAACACAAACCCTTAATTATTTCCAAGTAAACTCAGTCATTTCTACTTCGAACATGATTGTTCAGGAATCCCACCCCAGCTCCCATCCTTTCCCTGGAGGGACATCCAGTCCAGGGACCTGGAGAGGCCTTGGCTTCATGGAGGGTCCTGGTCTCTGGTTGTGGCAAGAGTCCATGTTGGCACCTGGGATGTGTCACTTACCCCTCTGGTTTGGTTTGTGGCATCCTGAACCACGGACACCTTCTGAGGTATCTATGTCACAGGTCTGTGTCTTCCTGGTCTTGCCCACAGTGCCCCTTCTTGTCAGCTGTCCCTCCGCAATCATATCGTTGAGTCCCTTGAATGAAACTCGAGCTTCTACAGTATGATGTAGGCTCAGGGAAGGCTCTGCACGTACTGTTTGCTCAGATGTGCCCTGCCTGCCACCGTTTTACCCCACCACAATTTTACTGAGTGCAGGGAGCCAGCGTGGAGAATCCTGCCCATGGCAAAGGTCATGAGGAAGAGGCCTGATGGACAAAGGCGAGATCAGGCCTCAAGGGGCCCCCCTTTCTCGAGCATTTACCCCAAAACCAGAATCTGTTTTTTCATAACTTTCATCAACTCTTCTGACATTAACAGTGGGCTGTCCCTGACCAAAGAGTTAACTTAGGGCTCTAGTTGGTAAATCTCCTGGGCATGAAAGGAGTGTTTCAAACCCCCTGTTAGCATTCTAGCTTACTTGGCAGGTTTATCCAGGCTCTTGCAACATTGTTGAGCCTATGCTTGCTGCCATGTTCTCACATCCCTTATCAATTGTGTTTCTGGGAGTGCATATAGTCAGGATGTAGTAGAAACAAGTAATAGCCTTAGCATTAGCAACATTAGGCTTTGAGTTAGTAAGTTCTTTCTTTGCTGTAACCTGCTCAATCTTTGCTCCATAAAAATGTAACTCTGTACTTTAAGGGTGACGTAGGCTAGGAATTTAAGAAGAAACACTTTAAGGGAAAATTATTGTTCTGGCTGACCAATTTTTTATCAAAAAGAGGTCATAAAATATCAACAGGCCTCTAGGCCAGAAGATAATGTACAAAAAATAAGACTCTTGCAGGAAGGAACCTGATATTGATAAAAGTTAATACTGATGGAATGTTGAGTTGACTGCATTTTTCACCTTGCTGTATGTATAACTCAGGGTATAAAAGCCCCGAGGAAAATAAAGTAAACGGGCCTTGCTCACTGAAGCTTGGTCACCCTGTGTCATTCTTTCCTTATCTCTTTCTTGATCTTTCTTCATTTGCTGACGTCGTCCATCCTGAGGATATCCCTGGACTCTGCTGAGGCTGGACCCCGGCAACTGAGATGGGATTGTGAAACTCTCATGGGTCCCGGCAGGAACTCACTTACCTGGCTGGACCTTTCCTGGGAGTGACATGCATCCCTTCTCCCACAGATCCCTGAACTAACTTAGAGTAGTTTTCTGTTGTTGCAAAACGATACTACCACTGATGCTGAGATTTAAAACAAGACAAGACACACGTGTCATCTCATTGCTTCTGTGGGTTGGGAGTCTGGCCATGGCTTAGCGGTGACTTTGCAGTCAGGGGCTGCCAGGGCTGAGTTCTTCCCTGAAGCTCAACTGGGGAAAGATCTGCTCCAGGTTTGCATGGTGGTCGGCAGCATTCTGTTTCTCAGCCATGGGCCTCGGGCCTTGGCTTCTTGCTGGTGTTGGTTGGCAAGTGCTCTCAGCTCCTTGTCATGTGGTCCTCACAGAGGTGCTCCCAGCATGGCAGCTGGCTTCTTAGAGTCAGCAAAGGAGGGTGTCTCCGCGTACGGCAGACACAGAAACTGTGTGTAGTGTGATCGTGTACCTATAATCATGGACATGCTGTCACCTGTGCCACGTCTGATGGTTGGAAGCAAGTCACAGGTTCTGCCCACACTGTGGGCAGAGGAGGGGATTAGCAGGGGCATGAGTACCCAGAGGTAGAGTTAGATCCATCACTGAGGGCCAGCTCAGAGTCTGCTCCCTGCAGGGTCTGGCTCCCGGGTCTCGAACATCCAATTAGGGGTGCGGGGCCCCCACTCCTGCATTAATCTCAGATTCCCCTGCTACCTCTCTGTCTCCTCCTGGCCTGTGGAGCCTTGGTTGGGGGAACTGACCCAACTCAAGCATGTCTTCTTAATTCACTTTTGCAGCATGCTGCCTTTGTGTGCCCAGAAGCCTGGATTTTGAGATCTCAAGCAGTTTGCAGTCAGAAATTCCAAAATTCTATTTTAAACTAAAAAGCCAAATTCTAACATACATTAGGTGCAGCCAGATACTGCTTGATTCCACTTATATAAGATACCTAAAGTAGTTGAATTCATAGAGTCAGAAAGTACATTGGTAGGTGCCAGGGGCTGGGGATGAGGGGTGGTGGAGTGGGGAGTTAGTGTTTCATGGGGACAGAGTTTCAGTTTAGGAAGGTGAAAAATTCAGGAGATGGGTGATGGTGAGATTTGACAAGAATGTGAATGTACTTAGAGCCACTGAACTGTCCAGTGAAATATGGTTAAAACAGTACATTTTATATCATATGACTTTTACCACAATAAAAAAAATTTAAAAACTCCCCCAATGCCCCTCAAAAGCTGAAAACTTATGTCTTCTTTTCTCCCCTTCCTTTTCAATGTAACAAACCCAAACTACCCAAATTGCTGCCTCAAAATAAGAAAAATGATGGGCAAGAGTGAATGGTAGGGAGTCCTGTCCCTGTACCCTGCTCCTACACGTGGGAGCTATAGGAGTGCAAACCACACAAAGTCAGGGCCCTGGTGCAAACTCTGGCTCTGCTACCTACTTAATTTATGGCCTTGAGCAAGTCACTTATTTTCTATGAGCCTCAGCTTCCTCCCCTATAAGATCATAGGGCTAGTCCTTATGCTGTGAGGATTAATTGGAATAAATCTGGCCAAAACTCTTTTGTAAACTATAAAGTACCATACATGTGTGCATTCTCATTATAGTCCCACAAGTGCACAAGAGGTTCCTTTGATTGTAGGCAATGTTCAATTGTGATATGGTTTCTTTGTTGTTCTGGAGATAGAATTGCAGCCTTTGATTAGATGTGTAAGAGCAGATGCTGACTGCAAGCTTGTAGCTGTGTCTTGGGCAAGGCCTTCTTTGTCTTGAGGTTTTACCAAATCAGTGTCCAATAGCCAGAGTGTATATTAAGTGTGTGGATGTAAATGCCATATGTGGAATGAATCAATAGTCAGATTCCTAAGCTGGAAGTGTGATTCTAAAATGCCACTTGAGGGACTTCCCTGGTGGTCCAGTGGTTAAGACTTCATCTTTCAATGCAGAGGGTAGGGGTTTGATCCTTGGTTGGGGAGCTAAGATCTCACATGCCTTGTGGCCAAAAAGCCAAAACATAAAACAGAAGCAATATTGTAACAAATTTAATAAAGATTTTAAAATGATTCCTATCAAAAAATCTTTAAAAAACAACCAAGCAAACAAATGCAACACACAAAAAACAAAACCAAAAAACCAAAATGCCATTCAGACAGAGTTTTTTCATTCCTTGCATGGTGTTCTTTCCATTAGAGCGGTGTTATGACTCATTGTGTTATGAGATTGCTATGGTCCCAGGCTGTGAGACGGCAGAGTTATGTTATGCAAAGACTTGCAGAAGTGCTTTCTCCTTTTTGGACTTGCTCAAACCATATTAATTTTAATAAGTATTTATGGAGGCTGGCTGCCATCGGATGGTATGGACGACACAAACAGGCCATAAAATTCCTTTAACTTTCTCGCGAAAATCTCATCTTCTGCTGCCTCATAGCTCATCTTTTACTAGAAGAAAGAAATTGATACATCAAACTGCAGACCCAGCTGGAGGTCCATAAAATGAGAAAAGCAACCTGTTTCCTGGGTATGAAATGAGGGCCCTCCTGATGGCAGAAGGAACTTCTCGGGACTGTCTCATTCTGTCCACAGATGTTTTGCATTTGTCTTTTTGTAGTTGATCTGAAGATCGCTACTCTAGTTGGGGCTTTCCACAACATTTCTCTTTAAAGGACCTCCTTGCTGCTCCAGTGGTTAAGAATCTGCCTGCCAATGCAGGGGACACAGGTTCATTCCTGATCTGGGAAGATCCTGCATGCCACGGAGCAACTAGCCTCATGCATCACAACTACCAAGCCTGTGTACTGCAGCTGCTGATGTCAAAGTGCCTAGAGCCCATGTCTGCAGCAAGAGAAGCCACAGCAGTAAGAAGGCTGCACACCACAATGAAGAGTAGCCTCTGCTTGCCACAACTAGAAAAAGCCTGAGTGCAGCAACGAAGACTCAGAGCAGTCAAAAGTAAATAAATAAAGATAAGAAAAAAAATAAAGCCAGTTGAATCGAACATGCAGTATATAGGCAAACCGCATTATTTATCTAACATTCTTATCAGGGTGATGGTGGGTATACCTCTGGTTTCACACTGACATGGAGAAAAGAGAGGGTGAGTTAATTATCCTAATGGTGTTGCTTTGGGCAGAGAACTCAGAAGCTGGCAAAGGGAAAGCATTAATTCACAGGGGTCAGAGCGGGAAGCCTAGCCTAGCCTGCTCTGCAGAAAAGAGACACAGGGATAGGGAACCAGTCCGTATCTTGGAGGCAGTTCTCGCCCGCAGGATACAGCAAGCAGGGTCAGACACTGCTCCAGGGTGGAGAGGGTTCGCTCCTTGTGTTATTTCTTTAGGCCCAATGGTGCTAACTCTGGAGGGGTGAAGGCAGACGGATGTGACTAACAGTTCTGTGTCTTATGTGCTGAGCCCAGTGTTAAGGCCTTTATGGATAGGGCCTTATTTAATCACAATAAAAAGTCTATGAAGCAAGTACAATGACCATGACTTTCATACTCACAATAGCCTCAAAGACTCAGATGAGAAGAAATGAAATTTTAAAAATTTCTCTAACGTTGAACTTAGAGGCAAATCTTACTGATAGAAGATCTGTAACCTAGCAATAGTTCAAGTCTTTTTTCAACACAAAATATTAATTTATTTGTCCCTTCTGGTTGAAAAGATATCCATTTCAAGGTCTGTGGCCCCACCTCCTCCAAATCCGTTCACATTTCACATGTCCTGCATTTTCTCGTTGGGCTTCAGGTCTGCGTTGCTTCATTGATGAGGTATCTGCTGCAGATGCCCTCCTTGCCTCCTTCCATCTTGGTCTGTGCTTAGACCCGGAGCAGGGTATCTTCCTCTGTTTCCTTGGCCCCGCTTCTACCCTTCTGCTGTTACTGTCACTCTGAGCTCAACTGCAAAGAGCTTCCTCTGATCCGTCTGGGCCCTCCTCCCCAGCCTCAGTGATGGGGTCCACTTGCCTTGTGCTGTGCTTACTTCTAGACTGACTCTGGTGTTCATTCTCAATTAATTTCTGTTTTTCATCTGTGCTCATGGATATCCCTAGGGATCCTGCAGCTGGCCCATCACCTCTCACTGTCAGCTCTGCAAGGCTGCTGGCTGACTCTCAGAGCTCTCAGAGGGGCAGAGTACAGCCCTGTCCACTCTCAGATGCGCTCTGACCAGCCTGAGCCTGCCCTGGGATGAGAGGCAGGGATCTGGGTTCTTACGAGGTGTCTCATTCTTCTTTCTCTCGAAACTTTCTTCCTTCTCTTGCATCTTGGAGCTCTTCCATTTGCTTTGGAGTACAAGACAAGTGTACTTTCTCTGTTGGCATCCCCATTTAAAAATCTTCATATTTCTCATCCAAAAACAGACCTCTTTTGATCTCAAAAGATAAAGCCTGCAGCCATTTGCTCCCAACAGTGATTGTTGCTAGCTCGATGGATGTCCTTCCTTCCTTTTAATTACAGAGTATGAGTAGGATGGTGACAATACACTAGCGTAACTAGTGTATTGAAACACAATTTCACTATATTAGTGAAGGGCTTTCCAAGTGGCACTAGTAGTAAAGAACCCACCTGCCAATGTAGGAGATGTAAGAGACACAGGTTCGATCCCTGGGTCCAGAAGATCCCCTGGAGTAGGAAATGGAAACCTACTCCAGTATTCTTGCCTGGAGAATCCCATGGACAGAGGAGCCTGGTAGGCTATAGTCCATAGGGTTGTAAAGAGTAGAACATGACTGAAGTGACTTAGCATGCATACTAATATTATCTCCATTTCACAATGAGGAAATAGGTTCGATCCCTGGGTCCAGAAAATCCCCTGGAGTAGGAAATGGAAATCTACTCCAGTATTCTTGCCTGGAGAATCCCATGGACAGAGGAGCCTGGTAGGCTATAGTCCATAGGGTTGTAAAGAGTGGAACATGACTGAAGTGACTTAGCATGCATACTAATGTTATCTCCATTTCACAATGAGGAAATTGTCTCAAAGAGGTTGAGTATCTGACCAAGCTGGCACAAACCCCAGAGTTGTCTTAAAAAAGATGTTGCCCCTACCCACCTTTTGCACCAATCATGCTACTTTCCAGAGGAAGCCCACACTCCTTGCCAGTTGCTGAGTGAGTACAAAGAAAACTCTTTCTAAGCAGGAATTGTTGGTCTTAAGGTACAACAAAAGCCAGAATCCTCATGGGAAGACTGGCTGTTGCTAGGTGGGGTTATAAGAATCATGCTAAGTACATGGACAGATGCTAGCCAACAGGTCCCTGTTGCTTTGGCTAAAGCAGGAAAAAGGAAGAGAGGGTGAGTAAATTCCCATGTATAAAGACTGTTCTCTGTATTCCAGAGGTCAGAGAAACCAGTGAAAACTTCCAGTGGGTTCTATCCAGTGAGATGACTGAAGAAACAAAGGAGGAAAAGATAAGGGGATGCACTTGATTTCTGAGAGCTGGTTCACCAGCTGGTAGGAACACAGGATCCAGGACACACAGGAGGTATGTGAACTCCCAGTTCCCCAGAAAGAAACATTGACTGTCACAAATGTAATAGAGTACTCTCAGCTCAATGATTTCTTTTCCCTGCTCAAATCTCACTGAAAAGGCAGAGGAATAAAAAAAGGAATAAACCCACAAAAACAAAGAATACAACAGAGAATGAATCTCCAGACACTGATATTTGGAAACCTCCATACAAATGGCTGGGTTACCACGTGGTCTCCTGTTGCAAAGTCTAGAAGCCAACAAGCTATGCCAAAGCACACAGAGCTTCTGGCCAGCCTTTCAGAATTTCACTTTTAGTTGGGCAACCATCGACCATCAGACATTTGTAACAAACTTCAGTTAAGTTCAGTCCAGTTGCTCAGTCGTGTCTGACTCTTTGCCACCCCATGAATCGCAGCACGCCAGGCCTCCCTGTCCATCACCAACTCCTGCAGTTCACTCAGACTCACATCCATCGAGTCCGTGATGCCATCCAGCCATCTCATCCTCTGTCGTTCCCTTCTCCTGCCCCCAATCCCTCCCAGCATCAGAGTCTTTTCCAATGAGTCAACTCTTCACATGAAGTGGCCAAAGTACTGGAGTTTCAGCTTTAGTATCATTCCTTCCAAAGAAATCCCAGGGCTGATCTCCTTCAGAATGGACTGGTTGGATCTCCTTGCAGTCCAAGGGACTGTCAAGAGTCTTCTCCAACACCACAGTTCAAAAGCATAGATTCTTCGGCACTCAGCTGTCTTCACAGTCCACCTCTCACATCCATACATGACCACTGGAAAAACGATAGCCTTGACTAGACAGATCTTAGTCGGCAAAGTAATTACATAAGATCAAAAAGGCAAACAGGAAAAGGTAACTGAAGAAACCCAAATGAGAAAAAATCTTTTAAAAAGCTCCCTATAATTGAATATGCTCAGAGTGATAAGAGATAATAATATTAGGTATCCTTAGAGAGATGAGGTGAGGTAATGTGGAAGAGTTCATGGGAATTTAAAATGTGATAAAAGTGATATATTTACTAACTGAGTTGGAAGATAAATTGAATAAGATACTGTGGAAGGTAAACCTCCAGAAATAGAATAACAAAACAAAAGAGATGGAAACTAGAAAAGAAAAGATAAAGCTGGAGAATCAGGTCAAGATATCAATATTTGATGAAAACGAGCCCTAGAGAAAGAATGAGGGAAGTGGATGAGAGGAAACTATCCAAGAAATAATGCAAGAGAAATTTATAGAAATAATATAATTTCTAAGACAAAACCTTCTGGGTTTAAACTTTCAGCAAAATGAATGACTAGAGTTTGACTATGAGGTACATCTTCGTGTAATTTCAGAACACCTGGGATACAGAGACAAGTCTAAAATCTTCTAAGGAGAAAAAGCAATCTATGCCTCACATATGAGGAATTGGAATGGTGTGGGATTTATCATGGAAACTCCGGAAGATGGAAGACAATGAGTGATGCTTTCAAAATTCTAGGAAAGATATATTTCAGTCTAGAATTCCATATTCTGCCAAACCATCAATCAAGATTGAAGGCAGAATATTTGCAGATGTACAAATTTTTACAAATGCATCTCCTTTGTTCAGATGTCCAGAAAGCTACTGGGTGTGTGTTCCACAGAACGAAACAGCAAGCCAAAAAAGAGGAGAACGTCAACTTAAAATGGGAAGAGCCAACACAGGACAGCAGCAAAGGGAATCCTCAGGACGATAATTTCCAGTATTGCAGCTAGTCTAGGTCCAGAGAGCACCTGTTGAGATTTGAGAAGGATGGAAATCTCCAGAAGGAATGGCCTCAAGAAATTCCCTGGGAGACTTCCCTGGTCCAGTGATTAGGATTCTGCCTTCCAATACAGGGAACACAGGTTTAACCCCCGGGGGGGAAACTAGAACCCATGCAATGCGGGACAAGTAAAGCTACACTCCTGCAACTGCTGAGCCCACACTCTAGAGCCCATGCACAACTGGCGAGAAGCCCATGGACTGCAGTGAAGAGCCTGCATGCAGCTAAGACCTGACAAACAAATAAATATTAAAAAAATCCCCTGGAATTGGTAGCTTATCTGATGGGTTCGATGCCATTGAGATTGTCCATATCTTCCACAAGATGAAGTGACATATATAATATAAAATAAAAAGATCATGAGATAAAGATATATTAATATTATTTAGAAATCAGCAATCAAGAATAATAGTTTAAAAAGCTAAAAATGGTTGCCTCTGGGTAGTAGGAATCAGGGATGTAGTCGGAGTTATCCTGAGGAATAATGTTTTCATATAAGTCTGTAGTTCTGTTTAAAAGTATGCATATATATTATTTTGAAATTGGTGATATTTGTCATTTTGTGACCTATAAAAATGGCAGTTTCCATGGTCCTACTTAATAAAAGTTAAATTATAGTATAAGTGTGAAAGAATCATTAAAACAGTGTTATACACATCAAGATGTATTAGTTCCATAGTATTATAAAAGTAATTTTTCATCAAGATAAAAAAAGGAAAACAAATTATGAGCACTTTGGCATAACTCAGTGGATGATAAGACAGGTTATATCATCTCTGCCCTTCTAGTGTTCTTCATGTCTTTGTATGAATTATGTTTTCATGACAACATTGCATCTATCTGGTTTCTTTCTTGATAAATGATTATTTGAAGACCATGGCAAAACATTTGTATTTCTTGTTCATCTCTTGGCTTCTCTTGATGCCTATACTAAGTATCTATCTCTTTCTGTATCTGTAACTCAGTCATTTTTTGACCTATAAAAATGGTAGTTTCCATGGTCCTACTTAATAAAAGTTAAATTATAGTATAAGTGTGAAAGAATCATTAAAACAGTGTTATACACATCAAGATGTATTAGTTCCATAGTATTATAAAAGTAATTTTTCATCAAGATAAAAAAAGGAAAACAAATTATGAGCACTTTGGCATAACTCAGTGGATGATAAGACAGGTTATATCATCTCTGCCCTTCTAGTGTTCTTCATGTCTTTGTATGAATTATGTTTTCATGACAACATTGCATCTATCTGGTTTCTTTCTTGATAAATGATTATTTGAAGACCATGGCAAAACATTTGTATTTCTTGTTCATCTCTTGGCTTCTCTTGATGCCTATACTAAGTATCTATCTCTTTCTGTATCTGTAACTCTCTATTTAATCCCTTTCTCCAAAAGCTTTCTCTTTCCTGACTTGATTCAGATTTCCTGGCAGAGACTGGACAGACCTCAGACTGTCTAGGGTCAGGAGAGACACAGTGGCCCATTGTCCAGTGCTGGTTCTGGACCCTGGAGAGAACACAACACCTCTACTCTGGGAACCGCTCCCAGGAGCTCTCTATGTGAGACAGGCCTGGGACCTGGGACTCTGCGGCAGTGCTTGTACCTGGACGCAGCTCTCCTCAAGCTGTAAAATACAAAGAAACTACTTGGGGTTAAAAATAACAACATACATGGGCAGTGAGGGCAAATCTGAACAAAAGATACAAAGAGACCAAAAAGCCCAACTGCCGGTTCTGAAGAGCCTAGAGCAAAAGCAGGGTAATGTGTCTGCCTTCTGCACACAATCCCACCTGGAGGTGGTTGGATTACCTAGGCCATCCCTCAGGGACCCTCACCCCAGGTAAAGAACCAGTTTGCCCTCCTCAGAGTGTAAGCAAGGGAACCTGCTACTTGTTTTTGCTCCCTCCTGTGGCAGCAGGGGCCCCAGTAAGGCCTTCCCTGAGTTTCTTGTCTGGTCTCTGATCAATTTCTGTTAATGAAGGAGGTAAAAAACCCTGATCAGTAACATATGCACTGTAGGATATCTCCTTAGAGCTGAATGGGACAGAGATGATAATTTACCTGATCAGATTCCCTTCTCGAAGAATCTCAATTTGAACTGGAGAGACAGCCAGATATTTTGTTTCTTTGTGGAGTGGCAGGAGCTGTGGGTCTCTCAGGAGGCATGGATTATGCAGTTTGTCCCATGAGCTGAGGATCAAGACATGGCAGGCTGCAGACACAGGGCAGTGAAGCAGATGCTCAGAGAGAATCAGAAATGAGAGGTGGAACAGAAATCAGAATGACTCCTAGTTCTAATTCTCTCCTGAGAAAGCCTATATTCTTCTCAGATTCTGTAAGAGAGCTTAATGGTCTTAAAATCCTCCCCCTTTCTTTGTTGAAATTAGATCGTGTGTGATTCAGGGATCTGCTACCATAATACTAGCGGTGACATGTTAATTTAGAGAACTCTGTAATTCAGTGATACGCTGGACCGCTTATGTTTTTGAGGATGGGGAGAACTGGGATGTGGGGCCTGGGCAGTGGGGAATTGAGGATGGGCACTGGGAGGGGTTCTGTGTGAGTGAAATATACTGGGCTTCGTGAATAGGATAAGAAACTCCCCGCTTTGTAGGCATACCTCAGAGAGCACCCACCCGGCTAGACTAGCTAAATATTATTTTCCTTCAAGTTTTGGTGTTAGTCGTTGAAGTGCAGTGGATAGTTTAAAACCTAAATGAGTCCAGCTTGATGAGTAATGGGAGACACCCTTACTGATGAAGATATTCTCCTTGGTCTTCAGTGTGTGCAGTGTGGAAGTCAGTGTAGAAAGTGCCTGTCTGGATTAATTTCTTCTCATGCTCAGTGTTTTTCTTCCTTCCTTCCGCTCTGTCTGACTTGATGTGATGTCATTTGGGCTGTATTAAACATTTTTTTTTGAAAAAGAGTGAACATTATACATTTCATCCAAAAAATGCTATTTCTGGGTCTACAATTCATCTCTGCCACGGCATTTTCTTGGTTCCTAAAGGACTCTGGTACAGAAGTATCCTCTCCCCCTCCTCCCTTTCACCTTGGATTCAGCACTAAAAAATGTAAAAGACGTTAATAAGGCAGGAGGTGCTTTATGCCACAGGGTATAGATGATACTATTGGAAATGAGGAATCTTCTTCCTGAATGTTGTCAATTTGTTACTTTTCTGAGTCCGCTAGTGGCAGCTCAGCATGGGGCCCCCTTATCTCTCGGCCCAAGCAGCTGGCTTTGGGCACAAGTCTGGACTAGGAGAGATTGCTTTGCGGCCCCAGTGGGGCATTTCACAATTTCCTTTTCCTTGAGAAACTTTAAAAAGCCATCTAGGCCTCACTACCTGTGCACTTAATTTAGAGCAACTGTCACGTGACTTGGTTCAGCAAAGGCAGCAGCAGAGTCCCTGCTGTGGAGAAAGCAAAGCATGTCACCCCACGGGGGCTGGCGCCTGGGACACAGGGCACAGGGGGTCTCGAAGTCAGCCAGTTTGGCTCAACAAGCACTTATTCAACACCTACTGTGTGTAAGCACTGTGCTAAGTCTGGGGGACACAGGTGAGTAAGGGGTGGTCTGTGCCTTCGAAGGGACTTCCGAGGTGGTGCAGTGGTAAAGCATCTGCCTACCGTTGCAGGCGACTCAAGAGATGCAGGTTGAATCCCTGGGTCGGAAAGATCTGCTGGAGGAGAAAATGGCAACCCGCTCCAGTATTCTTGCCTAGAGAACCCCACAGACAGAGGAGCCTCGTCTGTCCATGGGGTTGCAAAGAGTTGGGCACAACTGAGTAACTGAGCACAGCACAGGACAGCACATGCCTTCAAAGAACTCACAGTTCAGTGTCGGTGATGGAAAAACAAATAATTAATATATAGCAAGTAAAGTGCAGAACGGGAAGGAAATTCAGGGGCAGGCACTGAGAACTGGTAGATGTGGAAGAGTGAGGGGTGGAATGTGGAAGGAGATGTTCTTCTGATCTGATACTCAAAGAACGAACAGGAGCAGTCAGGAGTAAATTGAGGGAAAAGCATTTGAGGCAGAGAGAACAGCATGAACAAAATATGGAAGCATGAAACTGAGAGACTCATTTGGGAGACAAATAGATGGCTAGAGTGTTCAAGAGAAGAGAGAGAATATATAAAACAGGGCTGGAAAGGTAAGCAGGGCCTGGGCCGTTGTGTACCTTGTTGAGGGGGGAGGGGTCTGGCCTTCTTCTGTAGGGGCTGGGGAGCCATCAAAATAAGGGTGTGTCTTGCATGGATTGGGGGCTGAGTCTGAGGAGCAGCCCAGAGGGTGAGGCTCAGGCCCAGAAGCCCTGGGGAGAACCTGGTGGTAGAGTGAAAACTGAAGGGCTGGCAGCAGCAGTGCTGGACACCTTCAAGTGCGAGAGTCTGAGCGGGCCCAGGACAGCTGAGACAGCCAGGTGCATAGACAGGCAAGGAAGAACTGATGGGTGCACCGGCCTTGGAGGCTGGGATCTGAAGTCTGCACTGTGAGGTTAATACTGAGGGCCAGAATAAGTCTGAACAGATCAAACTAGACCTCCTGCAGAAGCTGGAGGCTCACTCAGCTGCTGACATAGGATGGGTCAGGAGTTGTGATCTCCACTTCTTTCCCACCCCAACCCTGCTAAGTTAGCTTTAGGTGATCACAGATTTCCACCCAAGAGTCTATTTCAATGCTGGAGGCAACAGATCAGAACCAGACCTTAGTCATCAGGCTGCTGATGGGGTACCTGTCAATAGCTGTGGTGGCTTGGGCCAGGTGGTGGCCCTGGAGGTAGAGAGAAATGGGCTGATTGAGACATATTTTGTAGGTTGACACAGAAGGACTTGGTTATAGGTTGGATTTAGGGGTGAGGAAGAAGGCATTCCAGGACTGACTCCCAGATTTTTGGCTTTTAGCCACTAGAGGTTGGTGGTAACTGTTTATGTGGTGTGTTCAGTTGCTAGGGCTGCTGTGACCAAATACCACAGACTGGATGGCTTACACAATAGAAATTTATTTTCTCACAGGTCTAGAGTCTGCATGTCCAAGATGTCGGCCTAGTTGGTTTCTACTGAGGGATGAATTTGTTCTAAGCCTTTCTTTGCTTTATATTGATAGATGGTGGTATTATTCCTATATCTTCATGCTGTTTTTCCTACATATGTGCTGGTGTCTAAATGATACCAGTCACTGGATTAGTGCCCACTCCAATAACCTCACTTTAACTTAGCTATCTCTTTAAAGACCTCTTACTTCTAAATATAGTCATTTGTGGAAGTACAAGGGCTTAGGATTTTGTAGGGGGGCATAGTTCAGTCCATAACATGGGGAGGAACAGTTTTCTGAAGAATTTAAATAGTTTACTATTGAATGTATTAATTTTGAGAAGTCTATCATAAATAGAAGTGAAAATATCAGGAAAGCAGTTGTATATATAGGATCTGGGGCTCTGAGGTGAGTTCTGAGCTGAAGATACAAATTTAGGAATTATTGATTTTATTAAAAATAAAATATAAATTTTAATAAAAATTTTAATTTTCAATTTAAAATATAAATTTTAATAAAATATAAATTTTATTGAAAGCAATGAGAAGTGGCTCTGTGTATAGGGAGCAAGGGCACGTGTATGTTCTGTGACATACAAGGAGCAAAGAGTCCGAGTCAAATCCCATGGATTCACAGAAGTTCTTCCCTCCTGTAAAGCTATGGCCCATGACTTCAGGCCTGCCACAGGTCACTTCTCAAGGCCAAGTTCAATGTAGAAAGCGAAAAGTGAAAGTGAAACACTCTTGGTTCAGTTCAGTTGCTCAGTCGTGTCCAACTCTTTGCGACCCCATGAATCACAGCACGCCAGGCCTCCCTGTCCATCACCAACTCCTGCAGTTCACTCAGACTCACATCCATCGAGTTGGTGATGCCATCCAGCCATCTCATCATCTTTCGTCCCCTTCTCCTCTTGCCCTCAATCTCTCCGAGCATCAGAGTCTTTTCCAATGAGTCAACTCTTTGCATGAGGTGACCAAAGTACTTGATTCTTGACAGTATGATTCTTCACTCAGTACTTACTCTGTAATCATCTCACAGTCCTGAAAATCTGGCATTTTAATTTTATCTCTCAGGGGAATATGTGGATACTGGCACCGTGACAAGTATAACAGTATAATAGAAGGACAGTTACCTTAGGCTTACACTCCATCCTTTTTTTTTTTTTTCAGATTTCCAAGAAAGAAAGATATTTTCAAGGTTCATAGCAAAAAAATTTACTGTGACTTCATATGCATCGTCTTTCACTACATGAAATCTCAAAAAAACTATGTTCCAAACTCTGTTTCTTGTCTGGATAGTCTAACCATAAGTCATTAATTTTTAACCATTTCACAAATATATTTTCTGCATTCATTGTGTGCCAAACACCGTGGTGGCCATTGGGAAGCAGTATAGTGTAGTGGTGAAGAATGGGAGTTTTGAACACAGATAGAGCTTGAATCCCAGCTGTCATTTACTGTCTTGTATGCCTTGTATGTGTTCTTTAACTTCTCTGAGTTTTATTTTCTCATTTACTCAAGCCAATTTGTCAGATAATAGTGAGGGTTATGACTGAGCAACTGAACTGAACTGAACTGAACTGAAGAGTTAGATGAGGGCGGAGCCCTGATCCGATGGGATTAGTGCCCTTTGCATCAGAGAGGTTGCTCACTCTCTCTTGGCCACGTGAAGACTCAGCAAAAGGTAATCATATGAAGTGAAAAAGAGAATTCTTACCAGAAACTTTGACCTGCTGGACTTTGATCTTGGACTTTTCAGACTCCAGAATGCGGAGAAAATAAATTTCTGTTGTTTGAACAACTGAGGCTAAGATTTTTTTTTTAATGACAGTCTGAACAAACTAATACAAATCATCTCCATCATCACCATCATTATCTGAGCATATTTTGTGTTTCCGCTCCTATAATCCTCACAATAATCTTTTTTTTGGTTGCACACATGACATGTGGAATCTTAGTTCCCCAACCAGGGATCAAACCTGTACCCCTTACATTGGAAACACAGAAACTTAACTACTGTACCACCAGGGAATTCCCTAACCCTCACGATTATCTGATAAATTGGCTTGAAATACTCTCAGTCATGTCCAACTCTTGCGATCCCATGGACTATACAGTCCATAGAATTCTCCAGGCCAGAATACTGGAGTGGGTAGCCATTTCCTTCTCGAGGGGATCTTCTTAACCCAGGAATCCAACCCAGGTCTCCCACATTGCAGGAGGATTCTTTACCAGCTGAGCCATCAGGCCAAGTTCAATGTAGAAACTAGCTTGAAAGAAATGTGGAGTACTTTGGAGTACCTGGGACTTTTCCATTGCAAATAGAGACTAATTTTAAAAAAGAATCTTAATTATATCATCACTATAAACATAGCACGTTTATTTATCAAAACATCTATTTATTTATTTATGTAGCCTGAACCAGGTCTTAGTTGTGGTACACAGGATCTTTATTTGTGGCATGTGGGATCTAGTTCCCTGACCAGGGATAGAACCCACCTCCTATGCTCCACTGGGAGCCCAAAGTCTTAGCCACTGGACCAACAGGGAAGTCCCATCCTCCTCATTTATAAAATGGAGGTAACAAGTATAACTGCCATTAAAAGCTATGATGAAGGAAAAACAGAAAGCATCATGTCATCTTTTGTTGTTGTTGGGCTTCATCTTCTAGTCTCAGTCTTTTAGTGCAGGATCGGCTGTGGCAATGGTTTCATGTGGGCTTAACTTCCTTGCACCTTGGCTCCTGCATGAGTGTCTCTTGCACTTACCCTGGGGCTTCTGTGACACCACAGCAGGGGATATCAGTGCTGGACACTCAGCCATGCACAGCCTTGAAGTGTGACAACCCTCAACTGATGGGGATGGAAACCAGTGGATAAATACTTCTCCATGTTGATCTTTGGAGGGCACAATTCTAAGACACCTTTTGTGTAATTCCTGAAGCTGAAGCTCCAATACTTTGGCCATCTGATGCAAAGAGCCGACTCATTAGAAGCTTCACATAATTACCATTTTTTTTTTTTTTGTGGTGAGACTATTTCAAATCAATTCTGTTAGCAGATATCAAGTATATAATACAGTACTGTTAACTATGGTCATCATGCTGCACATTAGACCCTCAGAACTTATTTATCTTATAACTGAAAATCTGTGTCCTTTGACCAGTCCCACTATTTTCCATTTTTTTTTTTTTGTGGTGAGACTATTTCAAATCAATTCTGTTAGCAGATATCAAGTATATAATACAGTACTGTTAACTATGGTCATCATGCTGCACATTAGACCCTCAGAACTTATTTATCTTATAACTGAAAATCTGTGTCCTTTGACCAGTCCCACTATTTTCCTCACCCTCCAGCCCCTGCTAACCACCATTCTATTCTGTTTCTGTGAGTTTGGCTTTTTCAGATTCTACATATAAGTAATGTCATGTGGTATTTGTCATTGTCTCTCTGACTTATTTCACTTAGCATAATGTCCTCAAAGTCCATCCACGTTGTAATAAATGGCAGGATATCCATGGTCAAATAGTATTAATGTATTACAAATGTATTAATATATTTGTTATTGCTTTTCAGTTGCTCAGTTGTGTTCGACTCTTTGTGATTCCATGGACTGCAGCACACCAGGCTTCCCTGTCCTTCACCATTGCCTGGAGCTTGCTCAAACTCATGTCCATCAAGTTGGTAATGCCATCCAACCATCTTGTCCTCTGTCGTTCCCCTCCCCTCCTGCCTTTTTTCTTTGCTTGCATCAGGGTCTTTTCTAATGAGTCGGCTCTTTGCATCAGATAGCCAAAGTATCGGAGCTTCAGTTTCAGCATCAGTCTTTCCATTGAATATTCAAGACTGCTTTACTTTAGGATTGACTGGTTGGATCTTCTTGCAGTCCTTGAGACTCTCAAGAGTCTTCTCCAACACCACAGTTCAAAAACATCAGTTTTTTGGTGCTCAGTCTTCTTTGTGTCTCACATCCATACATGACTACTGGAAAAACCATATCTCTGACTAGACGGATGTTTGTCAGCAAAGTAATGTCTCTGCTTTTTAATATGCTGTTTAGGGGTGTCATAGCTTTGCTTCTAAGGAGCAAGTGTCTTTTAATTTCATAGCTGCAGTCACCACCTGCAGTGATTTGGGAGCCAAGGAAAATAGTCTGTCACTGTTTCCATTGTTTCCCCATCTATTTGCCATGAAGTGAACGGGACTGGATGCCATGATCTTAGTTTTTTGAATATTGAGTTTTAAGCCAGCTTTTTCACTTTCATCAAGAGGCTTTTTAGTTCCTCTTCACTTTCTGCCATAAGTGTGGTGTCATCTGCATATCTGAGGTTATTGATATTTCTCCTGGCAGTCTTGATTCTAGCTTGTGCTTCATCTAGCCTGGCATTTTGCATAATGTATTCTGCATACAAGTTAAATAAGCAGGGTGACAATATACAGCCTCGACATGTCATCTGCATATCTGAGGTTATTGATATTTCTCCTGGCAGTCTTGATTCTAGCTTGTGCTTCATCTAGCCTGGCATTTTGCATAATGTATTCTGCATACAAGTTAAATAAGCAGGGTGACAATATACAGCCTCGACATATCCCTTTGCCGATTTTGAACCAGTCCGTTGTTCCATGTCCGATTCTAACTGTTGCTTCTTCACCTGTTATTAGTAGTTCACCTTGAGAGCTGACTGCTGGGTGGAGTTATGTGTGGATGAGGTGCACGGAACATTGCCTGTGGACCAGTTAGGGAGATCTGTGGGCCAGGTGTCCCTAGCAGGTGTGGGTCGGCTGGATGGAGTTCTTGATACAGCAATTGGTCTGCATCCTTTTAATGTTCTCCAAGATTCTTATATGCTGCTCTTCCTCTCTCTTCCTGCCTTCCAGGCACATAGTTCTTAAATCAATGACTCTGGATGGAGTAAGAAAAAAATAGGCCTTCTTGGCAGCATCCTGCATATAGGGAAGTCAGGTGTCCACCCAAACACTCTCTTTCCCCTGTGGGACAAATCACAGGTCACGAAGAGACAGTGTCTCTTGACCCTGAGCTGTGCTGCTTTGGGAAGGGGTGATGCAGGTAAAATCAAATTGTTCCTCTTGTCCCTCCCTCCAATGCATTCAGATTTGCATTTTTTCCTTCAGTGGCATGCTGGGACTTCTCCACTAGAAACCTGAACTTCCAAAAAAGCTCTTTGTCCATGGGCAATTGTCTAAGACAGCATTTTCCAGAGACTCCCAGACCATGGATGAAAGGGGCTGGAGAAGGTTCATGGGCCACTATTGCAGGGACAGAGCTGGGACAGAGGTCTCTATGCCTATTATCTGCCACATGGGTGGCCATGACCCTCAGGGTCCCTTGGTGAATAGTGCTGGACCCCACAGACCCTTTGTCTGTGGATGGATGCCAAATTGTCACTGAAGCATGTGTAAGGATGAATGAGGAATGTCTTGGTCATGCTGGTGACATCACTCTGAAAATGAGATAATTTATACATCTTCAAATAGTATATTTTTTTAGGATATCAAAGAAGATCCCTAAGAGAATCTATGTCTAGGACTAGGGTGAGATGATTGAGACTCCTATGGTACAAAATTTAAGGAGATCTTCAGTCCTTA